>PTEX01000034.1:746419-830424 GCA_003342815.1 Eudromia elegans
GGCGCGGTGCGGGCGGGCCCCGGGCGCGGCGCGGCGCCGCGCGGGCTCAGCCGCGGTGCTGTCCTCGGCAGGTGGTCCTGGGCCAGCCTCACTCGTGCAGCTGCGCCGCCTTCCGCAGGGAGCCGGCCCTCTGCAAGCACCTCTGCTGGTGAGTGCGGCGCGGCCCGGCCCGGCCGGCGGCGCCTGTCGGGCCTGGAGCACCACCCTGCGTAGGGCTCGGGTGCCGCCTCAGGGCCAGGTGACCGCCCCCCGTGAGCACAGGTCGGTCAGGAGCCGCGAACGTGGAGCGCGGGGAACCAGCCCGTGCGGCCGCCGTCATTGCGGTGCCAGGAGAACCCCACAAGGGCAGGCTGCAAAGCTAACCCGTGCCTCTTCAGCGCTGCCATTCCTTGTCCCTTCAGGTGTTTAATGGGCAGGCAGAAAGGGTGTGCTGCTGCCGTCCCCTTTTCCCTATTACAGATGTGTTGTTTAGCTCAGGATTTGATGGAGTGAACAAAACCCTCTGAATCAACAGAAAAATCTCTTTTTTTGTGTAATTTTTTTGGCAGTCTTGGGAGAGTAACTAGGTCACTGAGACAAGTTCAGGAAGTGACAGGAATATGAACATGCAGTGGGGCTATCCCTGTGATGGCAGGTTTCTTTTAAATTCATTAAACTTAGYATTTTGCTACATTACGATAATGTAAATCTGCATGAGACGGGTAGCCGCTCCACTTTTATTTTAAAATTGAACTAACAAGTAACTTTAGTTTGCTGTTTTCGCCTACTAGATATTTCGATTATATATTGCAGGATATTGCTGAAAAAATACCGATTACCAAGAGATCATGAATGTGAGTATGAGACGTTTTTATGGCTTGCATGCACTTTGCCTACTTTAAATGCCCACAGCATTATACCTGGGTGTCCAGATAAAATTATTTTTCATTCAACAATATCTATCCTCTCTTCCTCTCTCTACCTAAAAAACAAAACAAACAAAAAACTTTGGATTGGCATTTTCTGACTCATTTARTTTTTATGATATAGGCCACGGTGTTGTGTAGAGATGTAGTTRTATAGAGGACAACTTTAGCTTTAGGAAAGATGTAAACACGGGAAAGGCAAACAGTGTAACTGCTGAGACATATGTATCTAACAATGGCTATTAATTTACCAAAGCACTTTGTACAGAAGTAAATGCACTCTCCCTGCATTGTATAGATGAAGAGCTGTTACAGGTAAGTGCAGAGTTCTGCCACAACCCTTAAATTTTTCTATTTTGGCAGATGTTTTTAAGAAGGGTCTTTTGGAAAGAGAAATCGAGGATGTGCTACAGCGATTACAGCAGGAACAGACACTAAGTCCTGAACAAACTGCCTTCTCACCAACATTGAACGAAGAGAACGAGATTCTCTTCATTCATCAGAAAGAAATCGGTATAGATGATGTCTGTCCCATTTGTCAGGAGGAGTTACTGAAGATGATGCTCCCCATCACTTTCTGCAGGTTAAATACAGTCATTCTTTGCTTTGCTCAAACTACAGACTGTTATGGTGACCTCTTAGTGTCAGTACCTTCAATTCCCAAGAATGTGTCACAGTTGCCAGACCCTTGTCCAGTCCAGAAAATTCAGTAGTCCCAGGACTGAGCAGTGGAGAGCAGGGCAAGGAAGAAAAGGGAAGGCTTCTATATAAGTTGCTTATGGAAATATGGAAATATAAATGCTTATATGAACATATGAGATGCTTATGGAAAGATTACAGAAATTTTTATTAATTTCCTGCAGATACAGCTGTGGTAACAATGTACACATAAAATGTATGAAAATTTGGGCTGACCACCAAGATGAACTTGGGCCTGACTCTGTAGTGAAGTGTCCACTCTGCAGGGAAGAATTTGCACCTCTGAAGCTCATACAGGAAGAATTTAGAAATTCTAGTCAACTCATAACTGCAGCAGAGAGGGCAAGGCTGGATAGGCACCTCGGGATTCCTTGTAATAATTGCAGAGTATTTCCAATTGTGGGAAAGTGCTACAAGTAAGTATTTTAAGATCACGATATTGAGCATATTATGTTTTTGAGTTTACGTTAAAGCATTTTGTTTATTCCTCCATCTTTCTTATAAGGAACCAAACAATTTAATCCATAGAAATTCTATCCACATCTTTTAAAAAAAAAAAAWAATCTGAATCAATTGTAATTAATTCCTGGTAAATTCATGTTATGAAATTATCTAAAAAAATAGATGTAACTGATAATGTTATGGGAAAGGAATCATCATTCTAGAATTCTTTACTGCTTTAATGGTGTTCAATTTCATGAAGAACAAGAGTTTCTTATATCATACCACTACTTACATGAAGGCTTGGACTCCTCTGACTGAACTTACTGAGGACTGTGGGCAATTTCATTAGCTTCCTGCCTGAACAGTATTTTGATCAAGCAGAGTTCACATCAGATATCAAGAATATATTTGATCGTTTCAGGTTACTATGTTTTTTCCTGGTAAAATTATAATAGGTTTGAAATACTTCCGAATAATAAAGATCCCAATGTGTAAATTATAGAGCCTTACAGCATAAACTTAGTTTTATTCTGCTTTAGTTTTAAAATTACACTTTACTGAGGAGCCTGTCCATAAAAACTTCCTTAAGAAATAAATGTATTTGGGATTGCCCTTTTCCAGCCTGTAAATTTAGCTACCACTGCATTGTGAAATGCTAGTTGTTTGTTATCTTAACTCCTTACTCTGTGTTTACATTTTTCCTTATAGGTGCACTGAGTGTATTGAGTATCACCTATGTCATGAATGTTTCATTGGCTTTTGTCATTCTCCCCACCTTTTTGTCTTCAGACAGGTACCAAGCAGGTTTTCTTTTTTGCATCCTACTCTGTTTTATATAGTATTAATTGATCTCCTTTTCCTTAGACAAGTTGTGCAAAACCTGAATTTAATTACACCTATCTAAGTGCAATATATAGCAGGTTATTGAGAATCATGAGATGTTAAAACTGAATACCTTAAACTAAAAGAGCTTAGTTATCCTCTGCCAGTGTAAGTTACAACTGTGGCACCCTTATGTGGTCAGTAGGTGCGAATACAGCTTAGTTTACTTCATCTACATTTCCAGTTTTCTGATGTAGATAATGCCTTATAGTTGGCCAAAGGATGGGGGGGGGGGGAAAAAAAAAAGTCCTAGCAACCAACAGTAAATGACAAATTTAGAGCCCAGAAGCTACAAAATTAAGGACTCGCAGTGTTTGACTATGAGTTTGTACTGSTCTGCAGGTAGCTGGCTATTGCATACCATTAGGTCCCCATGGCTGAGTCAGCAAGTTCACATTACCATAAAAACCATGAGTGTACRTATTTCAACTTGTATTTGAACTTAATTTCACTACCAAAGAGAATTTCTCCCCATTGTAGCTGTATTTGTCTCAAGAAAAATAGTTTGGAAACAATTTTTTTGAATTGTTCTCAGCACCTCTTTCCATCATTTACAAGATAATTGATACCCTCAGTTTASCTTATTGCAATTTCTTTTGCACATTACAGAAAAGAAATATGACATGGAGATCTCTTAACCAGTTTTCAGAATTATCATCCAAAGGAGAAAATTTTAAAAGCTTTAACCCAGGAAATAATTCTAAAGAACCAGTGTTACATCCTCAAGAGAAGTAAGATCCAGTCTTTTTTCCTTACTACTATTTACAGGAAATGTGTGGAGTTCTCTAAACAGTTTCTTTACTTTAGTAGTATCTGAAAAAATAAGAAGTACTCCACACAGTGTAATAAATATTTTGAAAACAGCATATACTAATTAGTACTTCCAATTATGCAACAAGTCATCTAAAATAAGGGTTGATTGTAATTTGCAAACTAAGTAATCCTTTTCATATGCTGTATAAACTTATACTACAAATACGTAAAAATATTTAAAGATATTTAAAGTTTTTGCTTAGCAGTATTAAAAAAAGCCATCAAATTTTCACTTYAAAAATTTGGCATAACAAATGGTGATGAGAACTGACGGTACAGAAATGAAACACATTATACAAAGAGAAGCAAAAGCTTTTGCTTTTCTCTGGAGCTGCCACTGCCATGTTACAAGGTGTCTCACCAGGAAGATCAACATTTAGAAAACCTCAGAAAGTCACATTCCAGAATCATCCCAGAAACTAACCAGTACTGTTCTGGTCAAAGACCGCAGATATTTCTGCACCCTTGTATTATGAGCATCTATTCAAAGAAGTCATTCTTTTATACAAGATAAAAACCTTTGTTATTTGAAAGCTGATTGGACTTTTATCTCTGCCTTACTCCTTTGTCAAAACTGTTTTAAAGACTACTAAGAAGGATTTACTCAAACATCATGCACTCATAATTAAAAACAAGAATGCTACTTACTGCCAAAGCAAGATCACAAGATTTGGTATAAGKGCTATAATTAGGAATCTGGATTCAAATGAAAGCAAGATATGATCCCATACATTTTCAAAACAAGGGCAGCTTTGCAATAAATTAGAATATTTGGGTTAATTTCTTGAACCTTTTACAAATTATGAGCTTGGGTTATGGAAATTTTTGTACTTGTTCAAAGAAATTGAGGTAGAAATTATTGTGTAAAATGTAATGGTTCATATTATGCAGCTGTTGAGGTGAGATGAACACGCTGCCTTTCTGGAACATGTCCTGCTCATACCTGTCATAGTAACATGAACAAAACTGGAATGGCTTTCACAGCAGCTGTGCTTTAGAGGATTGTTTTCTGTCATTTAAAAATTAAAGATACTAATAAAAAGAAATTTTTTGTCAAAAGCTTGCTTATCATTCTGAAATGTTCAGTTTTGTTTGCTGTTTTTCCTAATTTACTAAACTTTTTGAATTTGTTTKGTTTTAGGACTAGTTGTACTCCAAAGAGAATTGTAAAATCTTTACCCAACATTTTAGTTGGGAAACAGAGTCATTTACTTGCTCCAGGTATTCAGTGTAGATGCTGCTTGAAGCCCTTTCTCTGTGGTCAACATGTAAGACACCTACCATGCAATCATAAGGTAAGAGAAAAGAAATTCCTGTAAATGTTAGAGAGCCAAATATTACCCTGTTATCTTATAATGTATCATTTTTTCCATAGCTCACATTGCTACCCCCCAGTACATAATTTAATTGAACCTTCAGGGCACCACTGATAGAGATATTCCTGGGGCTAGTCTGCAAGTCCACGTGCTGGTTTAACTTTATGCTTGAGTTTTAACATCTGCTTAACACAGGAAGCATACTGGTCAGAAGGCAACTACAAATTAACTTGTCCAAACTGATGATAGGGAAACAACATGGTATGATATGTGATTCTCTGTCAGTGATGAACCAGACTGTTAACTAGTTTCATCTGCCTTCTTATCCTTGGAGCTTGGACAATTTGAAAAATATTTGAAACAAAAATTCTATTGAGGATACGTGTATTACAGGAGYATTGGTGACAGTTTGTTACAATCTTAGTCATTAATGCCCCTTAGCTCAAGAATTAATATGGAACACAGTAAAGAGAATTGGGCTGAAAGGAAAGGTCAGCACCAATTCTTTGTGAATTCTTTTAGTGAGTATGTTTGTAATTATATCTCTATAGGAGTTGAATTGACTTGATTACTGAAGCACATTAAGAAATATGTTTTAAATGTCGCCTTATAGTAGTCAAAACTTAACTAAAGTTTCTCAGTCTGTCTGTACCCAAAGTTCAGRATCTACTCATCACAGAAATCAGCAACATAGCTGCGCAGGTGATCAGACTGGGTTTGCACTCATCAACTTAGAGATCTTGAATTACTGTTATATGCAAGAAAAATTAGTTGATTAGCTCATTTTTAGTTCAAAAGTATTATTATCATGCAACAGTTGACTTTTTTTTTTTTTTAAAAAGTTTCATAGGGAATGTATTGACAGTTGGCTACTGCACCGAAAAAATACATGTCCTATTGATGACTATGTTGTATATAATCCTCTGACTTGGAAGGCTATGCCAGCCAAACACGATATCTGCCTGACAGCTTCTCACAGAAACGTTTCCAAACTTTCAGAGCAAGTGGAACCAGAAATTTTTGTATCTGGAAATGGATTATTTCTCAAGCAAACATTATCTGGACCTACATCAGAAAGTCCTCAAAGTTGCTTCAAAAAACTTTATAACAAAAATGTACCACTCTCTTCAAGTTCTTTTGATACATCATTTTGCAGCAGGACCAATATAATTAGCTCTAGAAAAGATGACATTTATGATGCTGAGAGACCACGCCAGTTTGACTGTAGCAACACAAACAGAGTAGTTCCTTTTAAAAAAGGTAAAGACAGTGACAAATCCACAATTCTGAATTATCCCAGGGAGTTGAATTTGGAAATCAATCTAGGCGCAGCAAGCCAGTACTCAACAAAGGACAGTAAGGATGTGAGAAATGCCAACCATCAAAGCAGACTTTTAACAAGACTACCTCATCTGAACATTAAGGCAGCAAAAATGGATTTATTATTGGAGGGAATTCAACTGCATACCAACTCATGATTATCTTGCTTTAGGTAAAATAGSTGTATGCTGACTTTCCTACTCTGTAAGTAAGATTTCACAGAGAACAAGAAACAACTTAATACTGATGTCATGAACCATAGCTAATACTTGGTGTTGTGGGAAACATTCTGACTAAATGTGCTCAAATAAACAAACAAACCCGTGTGGCTGTTGTAGATGTGTGTCCAAAAAWAAAGTCATAAACCTGCAAAATTGACACTATTTCTTATTTGCCATTTTTAACATTCAAAGACCCTGTTTTTAAAGAAATGTGAAATGCAGCTTTTACATTCTTGAAAGACTAACTAGGTAAAATATCTTATTCAGAGCTGTAATAAATGAAGCCAAACTGATATTAACATTGCCAAAATAATGGTAGTAAAACTGCTGTTTTCAACAAGTAAAAACAAAAAGCAATCTAACACATCAAAGAAGCTACTTACAATCTCAGCTGGRTTCTGTGTTATGTACTATCATTTAATGATATCTAAGGCCTAAAAGAGGAGCTGAACTTCCCAGTGTTAACAGGAATCTGGAATCCCAAACTTAGGCATCTTCAATTACATTTATTGGTCAAACGAAAAAATTACCAAGCTTAAATATTAGTTCTCCAACAGTAACATAAATAATTTAGCCATTTAACTTGATCATGTTATACTTACTCCTTACAAGTGTAATAACATTTAAATACATTATTACTTACAAAATAATAATGCCAGCCTCATGGTTTGCTGTGCTAATCAAGAAACCAGAACTGGATCTCACGTGGACCTGATGTTTTTCCACTGTCATCTGATGTCATGTTTTTCTTCAGTAGAAATGGAACTGACACTGTGACTAACGTAAGAATTAGTACATTTTTAAAGATGAAGACATTAACATTCTTTTATCATTGGAATTATAGTAATCAGAAAAATAAGCATTTTTAGGGRTATTTAGCAAATGAAGTGTCCAGCAAAACAGGCATGATCCTGGACAATGTATAACTTCAAGGGCATTTAAATAAAAACATTGATAATTTTTTAAAATTATTTATTATATTGTATGAGCTATAACATTTTACAGATCTTACATTTTCAGCAACAGATACATTGATACCTTAATAAATACACTGAGAAATGAAGACACCCCCGACAAAATATAAAAAGATAGAAATACTTCTAAAAAATGGCAAACRTTAAGCATCTTTAAGCAATATTTGTATTAGAGTGTGATTTGAGCCAAAGAAATGAAGTGCTTGTTTGAACGTACAGCTCCAAAATGCAAGGTGGTGAGCACAGCCGGTGCCATCAGCTCATCCGTGCTTCACCACCTCGGAGCTGCATTTTAACGAGCACTGTGCTCTGAGGAGCACTAAGAAGTGCTTGTCTGCAAAATACCAGGATGCTGTGAATGTGTTTACTGTTGTAAGACAGTTGAAGTGCAATGTGTSCTTTAAATAAATCAGTGCAAATTAGGAATAATGTACCAGTATGTTTGGGGAGGTAGAGTATATAAACGCTCACAGAATCAAACAATTAACAGGGGGTAAAAAACATTGGTAAAATAATTGGTAAAATAATAGCTGAAAGTGCTAGTGTTAAAAATCATGACACAACTTTCCTTGGCTAGGCTTACAAATAAATGGCTTCAAAAATAATTTTTAACAGAAAACACTGAATGCAGCTTTTAAAGGGACTAACAAAATTGAGTACCTAGCTCTATTCACTCGCTTCTTCTGCTGGCCAGGAGCTGAAAAASGATTTTTACTCAAACTATTAACTTGCATATATAAAGTATATTAATTTCTTTTTTGAAGTTAAAATCTCAGTCAGTTCTACACCTGTAAATCAAGTGATCTCAAGATGCTTACTTTTAGCTTAAATTGAATCAAATCCTGCACGTGCATTTATAAAAAGATGAAACTCTTCAGATTACTAAAGATATACTTTCACCCTTTTTCAAACAAAATATATTAAAAAAATGGATTGCAACAGTTATTATCAACTATATGCAGGAGTCAGGACTCCAACATAAAAATACTASATCTGCTTTTTAAAATATTATTAAAGCTACATAATTTTAAGTATGAACTGGGGCTTTTTGGCTAACAGAAAAAATATATGTGTGCTTTTCAGATATTTAGGTGTCCCACTGATAAGTCTGATGAAAGAGGAAGGCACTTCAGCAGGCTATTTACTGTCATATTTTTCCATATAACTAACATTTCATATGCAGTAGCAATGAATGTAGTGTACTGCAGTTTAGCTTGCAAATTACTACATGAATATCATTAACCCACTTTGCTTTTTAATTAATAAGAACAATTGAGACTGGCATCTGTTCATTTCATCCTCTTTGGTACAAATTATTGGACAAAAGCAAYGCAAACAACTAAATGTTTCCATTCCTGCAATCACAGATTATTTCCTGGGCATCATCTTTTTTAGATGTGCATTGGTAAAGTGTATCTCTAATGATCAAATCCACTTGTGCTTTCAGGTTTGTATGATACCAAACATAAGGTAGTACTATACAGACTTTTCAATCAGATTTTTTGAAATTATTCTCTTTTTTTTTTTGATTCTCTAATACCTGGCACCTGATAGAAACCTGTAAACTACTTCCAATTAGCTTATTCTAGGGAACATAACAAGACTCATGTGCATGAAGCTGTGTGTTGTTTAATTTGATTACTCCATTGATTTAGGATACATCAAGGAACTGATCTGAGCCAGGGCTGTTTTGCATAACCAGGCCTTGGCTAAATACATTTGCCACCTTATCAACACAGGTAGGACCTGAAACTGGTATCAGGTACTTGCACTTGGGCACGAAGAGAACAATCTCCACAGTATACACTGTAAACACAGCAGGRAAAGAGCCCTCAGGTTTATGAGCCACCTTTCATCTTAAACGCGAGACAAAATTTGGTCTTGAGTGTTATGTAAATACTTCATCTATAAATGCACACACTGTTCCAAAGGAAAGGTGACATTTTTTCAAGACATGATGGTGCAAAGAGCATCTCATGAAGGATCAAGATATAACACTCACAAATGTTTGTGTTCTCTAAGAAGCGTCAATTCCACTGAAGCACAAGTACCAGTTYGACAGTAAGCATCAGGAAGAAGCCTTCCCCTGTCATTCCTGCCACTGCTCCATCCCTCTCTCCTTAAAGGGCATTTGCGCTCATTGCCTCAGTCATGCTGTACTTCTGCTCTTGTTCTCAAGGCAATCCACCTCCAGCTTCCAAAAAAATCACAGCCTCCGAGGGGTTCTGCGGGCTTTCCAGGAAGTTTGTCATGAAGCTACTGCCTGTAAAGACATACTACTACTTCTTCCATAGGCACAATTTTAGTGCTGGCATTTTAGCCCTACATCACTGTTGAAATATTGAGCCAGCAGAAAAAAATCTGTTCTATTATTCATCYAGATTTGTATATAGAAATCATACAGATTCTCTATATAGAAATACAGATGAGCACTAGTGTGACCACAAAAAGAAATTTCATAGAGATGTTTTTTCTACCTACATATATCATGTACGGCATCTCTGAAATTGAAGTTTTTAGGACACAGTGTTGTCTTGAACTCCTCTTTTAATGGATATAAATACAAAAAGAATTCACATCGCTAAGAGGTAACACAGGTTTCCAGTACGCAAATTGTGACATAAAGCTGGAACATGAAGACTCAGACAACATACTTTATAAATATGGAATATAAACATGAAGTATAATTCTAATTATTTTACAGTTATATAGAGATTTTWAAAATCTAAGATTTAACATTCATGATAGGGCCAAGGAAGAATTCCCTGTCATGGTGTGCTTAGGGGTTTCAACTGTTTCACACAGCATTTCTCCTCCCAGAAAAAACTGTCGCCAGTAATTCTGCTCTACAGACATATTTCCCTTATTCTGACACAGAAGACATGGCATGTATTCACTTTAAATATAGAACTGGACTTTATGTAGAGCTAGGCATTACCAGCATAAGACAAGATGTGGCAAAGTCAGTTTCACACAGAAGAGATAGTGAACGGCATCTACAAAGAAAACACATAGAGTTGTTGCTTGACTGGCCTACATGGAAGCAACAGCGAGCAATGAAGGCAGCCTTGAAAACAGTATTGCCAGAACCGCAGCATAYACTTCCTTACTACTAGTAGTAGTAGGGAATTTAATCCCTGGACAGCTTAACTGCTTGCATCCTTGCATTAAGGAAACGCTTGCATCCCCATTAGATAAGGGAGGAGCAAAGAGCTCTAGCAGAGACACAAATTCACATGCAAGGCCTTGGCGTGAGGTTTGCTGCTAAAGCCCAGTGCTACCGCTGCTTCAGAACCTGCCAGCACACGCGAGTTATGTACAGACAGGACATTCCGATGGGTGTCTGGAGATGCCTGTTTTTCAGAAAGCCTTGTTCTAGTTTTCTTCCTCCTCCTGAAAAGGACAGCAGCAAGGAGCTCTTGTAAGGTCCATTCCCTTCAGACTTCCATGGTTGGCTAAAAGCTGGAGTGTCCCTGGCACCTGCCCCACAGAACACATCTCCCAGCTCACGCTTCTGAAGTCCCTCTCCTGCAGTTGAGCTTTTCAACACTGCTAATCCTTCTTTGGTGAGCGAATACCTACTCTGACGCAAAATAGGTACAAAGAGTGCAAAACTTCATTCTTTCAAACTAATATGTATGAAAGCCTTCTCCTGTTGCCTTCATTTTTTAATGACARAGTGAGCTTGAGGAATTACCTCTTTTTGGTTTACATAATGAAACATCACATTAAAAACACAAAGAATCTGCAGTATATTTTCATTGCTGTAGCTGAACAAAAATAGAGATGGATCTATTTAAGATGGACTGGTATCTCAAAACCATTTGGCTTGATGGTAAGTTTCTGTTTGAAAAACAGATAGTATTTCTTTTTTTGAAAAGCGTCTCCTCAGAAGTAATGCAACTCTAAGAGCAGGGCAAAGTCAAATTATCTCTGATATTAAATGTTTGCCTATACTTAAAATTTAATGGACTCCTAATATATATAACAAAGCAAAGGATTAAAAACACCACTTTAAGGGKCTCTAAATTACATCATAAATAAAATCCAATAGAACTGAGTATCTATTAAAAAACATATTTTGTAGAGGAGCGAGTTACCTAAAAAACAGTACTAAAGACATACTAATACAGCAAGCCATCTCTAACTGAAGATGGACTGTATAATTAAACTAGATTCTATCTTTTGGCAAAACAAAATTACTTATTTAGTTACACACCTCTCAAAGCTACTTTGCAGCACCTCACATATCTGAAGTCAACAGAAACATTGYATTTTGTTCCCAAAGCAACTGTATGATAGAAGGCAGGGACATCGATGTCTTGCAGTCACCATTCTGGTATGTTCTCAGAGCAGCGCCAGGCACCCGCAGAAGAGGAGACCTTTCCAGCAGTAGCATTTCCAGAGTCAAAGCTCCAGTGGTGCCCCAGCCACAAAGGATATTTCTCCYTCCCTGGATGCCACCCTTGGCCACATCCTGGCTGCAGTCTGGCCTGGACCATGACAGGCACCTTCTCCTTGCACACCATGATTTTCGTGGAAAGAAATCCTGGACTGTGGGCACAGAGAGCATCCTGGTGAATAAGACGGCAGGGACGTCAGCACTGCCGGGTAGACCACAGAGTGCACCAGATTCCTCAGTTTAGGAACACATATTGCATGTTTGAGTCTCAGRATAGAACTTTAAACACTGCAGGCCATATACAAAATATTTATGAAATTTCTAAAAGATTATTTATAATCCACTGGCCTAAATCCAAATGCTGGAACATACTTCTCCAGGAAAGTAGCCCAAAAGCCACAGAAACATGGTCTACTACAYGAAGCACAGTAAGGAGTGTATCTATTTTTCTGTTAGCCAAAGTTGAATCTATCACTTTGACAAGATGAACATTAAAAATAAAAAATATTCTGATGGCCTTTTCCTTCCTCTATACATACCTTAGTTACATATCATGCATTCATGACTTTTGGTAACAATTTAACTCCAAGATGAGTCATAAGCAGTATTTATATTGTATACAAAGTTTTGAGATCCACTTCCTCATGCTCGTTAAAAAAAAAAATTACAACTGTAAAGTCCTTTTAACCCCTCTGAAACGCACAGCCTAGGACAGAAAAAGCTCAGGCTGACAAAATGTAGGCCAAAAAACCCTCTAATGATCTTGAAAAGCATAATTCATCTAAACTTGCATACTTTTTCATTATAGGCCAGATTCTACTTTAAATTTATAAACCCGTAGGAGTAAAAGACTATGATTCAGAGCACAGCTGGCTCCACAGCATGCAGAAGAGAAGATTATTTCTGATAATGAAGTCAAAACATGCCCACTGGAAGGAGTAGGAGCAGCAGCAGCAGCTTAAAATGCTACCTGCACTAGTCCTCTTCTGTGGAGGCAGATTCTTCATAGCGGGCGTCGATCTTCAACATCCACCATTCACAACAAAGCAGGTTAAACCAAAATGGATGAAGTTTTAAGTTAAGACAGGAGGGACTGGGGAGAGAGAGGCCATAGAACTCACGCACTTCTTATCTTCTCTTGGGCACACAGAGAGGGCAGTACTGCCATGGAGCTTGCGGATAAATCCAACAGAGCTCATCTGCTGGTGTCTTGAGACTAATTTATGAAACTTYGTACAAAGAAGTAGCGACATATTCCTACAAAAGGTCACATATAAAATACTGTACAGATGGTCACATTTATTAGGAACAAGGCTGGGGAATGGCATTAACCACCCTACCAACACATTAGCAACAAGTATATAAAAAAATTAAAAGATGTGCCTACATTTCTCACTGTGCATTCCGAGAGAYGCATTCAAGAGCGACAGGCTAATTAAACTGTGTCTCTTCCATACAATGCCACCAAAAATAGGAACTGGAAAATTTTAACTATAACTTTTCTCTATTAACAAATCACATTGAATATCAATTGCTCAGTTGAAGTTATAGTAACTTAGTCTGCATATTAAAAAAATGTAACCTTCTTGACACTAGAAAACAATGCTTCTATTGTAAACCCAGCACTGCAAAATGACACATGAAACCCAGACGGCATTAACCAGCAGGAAGAGCWACACCACAAAGCACATGTGTTTTAATTTATAGGAATAAGAGGTCTCTCCTCTCTCTTCTTCCAGATATTGGTTTGGCTATCTCTTTTTGTGATAGATGGTCTCTCCCTTTTTTTAGCCAGAGGAATGCTAGACTCACGATTTCCTGTTACAGCTTTTCTTCTCAGACTTTCCTCATTGTGCAGTTCTGTGTCAGCCCCGTTTCCTCCATCTAGAATGTGCCTCACAGCCTGGTCCTCTGGAGTGCATACAGTGGTGCCACTTTCACTACTACTCAAATCTAGATCTTCCAAGTAAAGGATCTTAGAATGAGGCATACTTTTAATGAAAGTTTTCTCCCTTTCCAGTTTCCTACCAGGATGATGCTCATTCATGTCCACACCAGAGTCCAGACTAGTATCATTGCTCTCTGTTTTTCTGCCTTTTTTCACATCTATAAAGGAATGCCTCACCTGAGCTATCGGTTTGCCATCTAGGGACACAAACCATGCTCGAGGGTGAGGAGATGGTTTTCCTTTAGAGAGTTCCAGCAATGTTTGTTCTGAAATACCTTGAAGTTCAGATGAGAATGGAGTCATTACAACTGCTTCATTCAGTGTGCCAGGAACAGAGACAGATTCCAGCAAACTGTTAGTGTACCGGCTCCAGTTTGATGTTTGAGAGGGTAAGCCCTGTTCACTGTCTAAGGTACTTTGTTCATCTCTGCAGACAGAGGGCTGTGGATGAGAGTGTCCTGGCATTTTGGGCAGTGTTTGCATGTAGCTGTCTCGATTCATAGGTTCCATCATGGGGCTGTATAYCAACTGCCCTTTTCTTGGCAAAGTTGCTGATTTAGCAGCATGCAATTGTTCTGGTGAGTGAAAAAGATCAGATGATTGAAGAATAGCKATCGGCTGATTGTAAATGTGCATTAGATGTTCGGGGATATGGGAAAGGCCGTACATTTCCTCTTTCAGTGGAAGGTATCTGTTTGGGTCTTGTATGTCTCTTGGAGCCTGGGAAATGTTGTTAATATGCTTTGGCTGCTGTAAGTGTCTAACTCCAGCACTAGCCTCCATGGAATGGAYTGAATTTCCTGACTGACCAGTCTGGCACATTGACTGATAAGGAGAATCCTCTGTATAGATTTTAAAATTGTCCCGTGATTTTCCATCTTCTGTTTCTGCAGATGTCTGTCTTTGAGGGCTGTAGGAAGAAATCTTCGGCACATATAGTTGTGACTTATCCTCTAGGTTTACAGACCCCTTCACAAGACTGGCATGATTTATGTGAGTTGTTGATGTCGTCTGATCTTTTTTTATAATCTCCGGCCTAGCTGTATTTTTTTCCTTCTTTTGTGTGTGACCACATTTGTCCCTATGCAAAAGAAATGCAATGTAACTGTACAGCACACTAGCAAATACTGCACTGATCACCACACCACCTGGACASGAGATTTTGCTAGTTATTAGAAGAAGTTACTAGTAGAGGAACTACTACTAGGAGACAAGTAACTRCAGTAACTAGTTACTTCAGACTAGTTACTAGTGCGAAGTTACCAGTTGCATCATACTAGTGAAATATGATGTCACAAGCTTAAAATTGTTTTGCAAATCAGCAAGATTATTATAGAAACACAGACTATGCTACATTAGGAGTTTAATGCATTTAGTGAACAAACAGGGCTTTGAATACAGCTAAAGAAACACATGTCAAGTACAAGAGGCTACTTATTTTCCCTGAAGGCCATTCATGCTGAGGTAATTRCAACTTAGTTCTTACTTACCTGCAGTAACAAAGAAGAACAGCAAAAAATCCAATGATAATGACAACAGTGCCTCCCAAAATGGCTGTAAGGAACACTGTGTGATAGGCTGTTATGTCCTTGGAAACTGCACTAATAATGGATTCTAGATTTTCAAAGACAAAAACAGRTAAGGATCAGCTTTCAAAAACCAAAGAATTTTACTCGATGTGTAGAACTGTCTCTGATAAATTACACTGCACTTTTTCAGTGCTCCCTTTYTCACCCTGCTGTCTCAGCAAGCTTGAAAAATACACAGACTGCAGTTACATATAATAGACCTTTGAGGGTTCATCTCAAACACTGAAGTATTGCCATGACATTGCCTCAATTCCAGTCAAGTTACACTGGAATTAAATTTCCAAATTTATTTAAAAGCACGGTCTATATTTTCTGTCCAGTGCTTCTGTTCTGTCAAGTGCCAGTATTCACTTTTGACATCACATATCTCCTGCAAGAATCTCTGCATAAGAATTAGCAAAATCCAAATGTGCAGCAAGCCTAAATAATAGGGCATCTGCTGGGACCACTCAACCCACATCTCACCTGCAAAGGATAACCTATCAGAATTCCAAGCTATGTTCAAAGTACATCTCATTTTTCCCTTTCTGTTGTTAAAGGAAACCATTGATTGCCTGATACAATATATAATTGAGTTATTCAGCAATTTCTTTTCTAGTTGTTTGCAATACCTCTTGTTCCAGGTAGTGGAGCTGCTATCCAGTAGCCCAAGTGGGGGGCAACATAGGTCCATACTAATTGATGATTTGCTTCCTTTACCATTCCCAGCCCACGGTTTACCCAAGCACCTGAAAAAAAAACCATCATTACACATGTTGTGTAGCATTCCTCTATAGGTAAAACCATCAGCAACATAATCTAAATAATCAGAAATGTCTGAGGTCACAAGAAACAAATGGAAACTTCTCCAGTATGGTCTATATTTCTAAATTTTAGTTAAACATGCAACTTTCTCCCTTGACAATTTCATTGTAAGCATCATGCCAACACTTACTTTGAAACAAAAATAAATACTATCATTAGTTGCCTTAGCTAATTTCATATAACTCATTTTCTTGTAACAAATATCTTTCAAAATGTACACAATCACATGAGGAAAAAAAATACATTGTATAACCTTAAATATGTATGAAGGCCAAACCTAAATCATGGAATAGGTAATGTAAGCAAATGAACAGAAGTTTACCACTAGCTAGCAGCACTTAGTGGGTAGGCAAAATCATCTAACAAATCATGTTAGGATAAAAAAGGTCTGCCCTGAACAGCTCTCCTCACCTCCACCCCAACACAGTGGCAGTGCCATGGGAGTAGAGAAGAGCTGTTGTTAGGCCACRGGCTGCACAACCTGCCTGGCAATGCAAAGGGCAGGCTTGGTGGYAGACCAACTTCTGCAATTAATACAGCGTGCAGTAGAGGAGATAAAACTACAGTTAACACACTAGAATGCATTTATCATGCACCATCTGTAACACTGCATGAGGTTGTTGTGAAAAACGGTGAACTTGTGTAATCTTTGTTGCCTTCTCAATGATCTTGAAGATCTTTTCCAACCATAATGATACAATATCTCTAAGTACTCAAAGTGTATCTTCCTCCAAGTCCGTGATAAGAAACAGGACACATTAAGAATATGAGCGAGTACATGCTCTGAATGCTTTACTGCCTTTTAAATATCGTTCTAGAGGACATCATTCATAAGGACACCACTCTAAATTTAATGTTGCAATGCAAACTTTTTTTTAACATCTATTAAAAGCCAAATTACTTCTGGCATTAATCTGGCAAATTGCTTAGTAAGAATCAATTGAAACACAACATTCAGAATTTATAAACAGATTCTGCCTTTAAAGTAGCTAGAGTACAAYCACAAACTCTCACTTTCCAGAAGCAGCCTCATTACAAGTACACTTTCAGTAAGAGCACTGTGGAGCAATGCACACGGACGTGTGTGAGAGCAGTTTCCCTTTTTTTTCTGGTGCACATTGACCAAATCTGCACAGCATCAAACAGACCAGTTTCCTGATCAGTACTGATGTGGAAGGTCTGATTACTATTATAACTTACTACTCAATGACTTCAAATTTCAAAAATGCCARTCAACACCTTGCTGCATGCTAGCAGCATGGAGACATCACACAATTACCATTTCAACTCAAACATAAAATAAGAGCACTTAAGAATAAGCATCTGAAACAGTGAACAGAGTTGCAAATATTCCCTAGAGAGTAAATGTGAGGAAGTGGAAGAAAACGTGGAAGTTAATTCAAGTTAAATTAGAAATGTCTCTCTCCTTATCTACAGGACTCTGTACCCTCCTCACAAAGCGGCAGCGAAGGGCTCAGGCTCCATGCACATGCTACAGCTCACTGCTCACCCTCCAGAAACAGTTGCCTCTATCRGAGAATGTCCTCCAACAAGAGCAGAAGCCACTGGTTTTGGTGGTGGCAGGTTAGCTGGCCATGCCCTTGCTCTTATCCGATCCCAGTGCTCACATGCTTACCTTCACCTACACCTTACCTGGCACTACCTGRCTTATATTCTAATCTGCCTCTCTATGATGCCATGTGGAACAACCAATAACTTCACTCACCAGTTTTCATATCAAATGTCCATGCAGGAATAGCATCTCCTGATTTCACATTACTTGTAGGAAGAGGAAGTGTAATATGAATAGGACCGTTAACTTTCAGTTCTTTCCCAGCCAAAAGAACATTTACACATATTGCACCAAGAGGTGTCAGTTCAATGCTTCTGAAACCTAAATACAAARCAATAGTTTATCTGTAGTACTCCTTCTACAGTGTTGCTCTTAAAAAATAAATAAAGAATCATTCCTCATTATAGCTAAAGGAAAACTCTCTCTGTAGGACTCAGCTACACAGTTAGACATCACTTAAATTTGATCAAACAACATTTCTTCAACTTTTGAGAAAATTGCTYTTCTTCTTACATTTTGTGATTAAAAAATACATTTAGTCATTGCCAAATCAGTAGAAAGAGAAACGGACCTTTGATATATGGGCAGCTGAATCTGTCAGCAAAATTTGATGGTAGAGGGTAGGAAGAAGAAAGGATTTTTCCCTTCAGACAACTTAGGACACACATTGAAACTATCTATGTGGAGTAGAGCTAAGAATGTTTGTGTAATTGCAGTTTACAATATATATAACAAAGGCTGAAGATATGCTGCAAACATACAGCTGCTACATTTCTCTTAGTCAAACAGTTCTCTTAACAGTCAAATTAAAAAGTTAATTCTTAAAGAAAAGTTTATTAGAACTAAACGAATAGTTAATCACAATGCTTGTCAAAGCACCTGGAGAAAACTCTGCATATARAAGTATTTATAGTGCAGCATGAAACTTTGTTTTCTTTGTTTTCCTTACACTAATTTGCAAACAGTTCAGAAGCCACAGTGTGACAGGATGGTAAAGAGAAGCTGAAACAGAATTATTAAGTACCAGAAAAATGTTAAATCTATGCAAGCTGTTGGAAGCTGGTGGAGGGAAAACTGTCGGTGCACTGGATACCAATTAGCTTCTACCTGCCCTAGAAGGAAGTGTATTCCTTTAGGAGTGTATGAATAATTTAACACACATGCCAGACAGATGTGAAAGGAAAACTGAAAGAGAAAAAAACCTGTTCTATTCTCTCATGCTTTCAAGAGGTGTAACACAGATGCTAAAGGTACTAAGATTATGTAAGTGGAAATAGCAATATATATGATGATTTTAATGAAAATAAAAGAAGATATCATCCAAAGTTCAAGTGAGCTAACCAGACGCTTCATCACATGTTCAAGCAAAATTTTTAAGAGCCTCATGGCTCTGGATCCYTTAAGACTTGAAAGAAAATAACAGCGGAAATGGAACCATACACAGTATGACTTTCCCAAAATTATTATATTTATCTAAATCAAAAATATCTGTGAGAAAATATTTATTATTCTATCACTATATGAAAATGTATATTATACCTTATATTTAAAGATCCAACTGCAAGAGTAGAKCTATGATGACTTATCAAACCACTCACATCTTCTTCAGTAAAATAGGTGTGTAGAAAACATACTACCATGCTTAAACAAGCTTAAAGAGATGAGCTGTCTGCAAGCCAACTTATAGCCTTTGTACAATATTTATGCTAGCTGTAAAGCTCCTAAAGCCAGATCAAAGAATTTTAGTGAAAATACRCACACAAAAAACCACAGTTCTACTACCTTCAAGTTTCCCCAGTTTACACAAGAAAAATTTTAAGTAACACTTCTACTATACCTGATTTGTTTAGAAGAATTCCTGTTGTGTAGAAAAAGCCATCCACTTTTAAAAATTGCTCTGGTACTGTCAGATAGGCTGTAACATTTGTAAAATGGTAATCTGTTGGAAGTTTTATTAAAAACTTTGCAAACTGAACACTTGGTTGAGATTTGGCATCTGAAAAAGARCAATTTTACAGTGATGGTAAAAAGAAAACCAGTGTTTTTATTACTGCTCTGAAACATACATGAATTTTTCCTTAACAAACTTTCTCCAGATGCTGTAAATTTCTAGTCTGCTATCTGTCACACTACAGAGTTAACCGAAAATCTGGCCTTGAGCAGGTAGGTAATACTTATTTTTTCTTGTGGAAAAGAGAGCTCAAGAAGCCACTGGATAAGTGACCTTTACTTTTCACACAGGATTACAAAGGTTGACAAAGTTACCCTTGATAAATGCATTTTAATAAGTTATTTTTTAGGAAACTTCTGCACACAAACAAAGTGCTTAGAGTACAGTCTGCATGTACTGAACTTACCAGACAGTTTTCCAGTTATTAAAACAGTATCTTCAAACAGCCAKATATTAGCTTGACTTTGTGGGAATAGCGAAAGTGTCACCGATGAGTATACTGTGGAAAATCATATTATGTTACACTGTGCAAGCAGCTCAAAAATCTTCTAGACTGTTGCATGATTGTGAAGGAATGGAGAAGAAAGCAGACAAAAAGATGAACACATCTAAAGACTGGATAAATAAGTAACTCCTAGCGTCTAGAGCGTAAGTTGAATTGGTTAGACAAAGAGATCTATATGGCATTATTATTTTCCCTTGAGAAAGAAGTGGCTGGAATATTACAGATAGGCCACCTCACTTCTCTCTTCTTCAGAATTACACAAGTATTTTTCAAAAACAAAGTGAAATTGTTGTATAGAGGAAAACTTGTGAGGAAACACTGCTGAAGTGGATCTTTAACAACAWGCAGATACACCAAACATGATAGCTGAGCTAAGACACTCCAGGAATCATTAGAGAAAACATGACTYTTGAGAAAGTCAAAACATAAAGCCAGCCTTTTATTAATAAACAACCTCTCTGAATACTCTCCAGGTACAGCAATATAACCTATCTAGACTTGGAAAGAAGTGTTTTCAGCTTTTATGTTAAAAACAAATTTTAAGAAATTGAGTATATTTTTTCACTCATTTATCTGCACTGGTAGGCAAAATCTCCTTGAACTGATTTCACTCCATCATTTTCAGTCAACATTAACTAGACATACTGCTGAAGAGAAAAATTTCTATCATCTACAGATAAAGTTTAATAAAGGGACTGTAAGAGGCTTACGCACTTGGCATTTTCCCAGTCTTCCAAGGCAAAGGTGTTAACACGTAGCCATCCTTGTATGATGCAATAGTTAAACTTAATCCTAATTTATAGGGAACTTTTATTAATACCGCTCCATTGCTTCCCGTAAGAGTAGAATTTATCTTTGTGTAATTAACAAACACCTCTACAGTCGCTTGTTGCAGGTACTGATGACTGATGATGTCGTTTACTTGAACTTTCAGTGTAAACACAGATCCTATAACTAGGAAAAAAGAAAAAAAAAGGATCACAATACATCACAACTAAGAAATATTATTTATCTTCATCTAAAATAAGGCTACTGTCTAGACAAAAATAACGTAAGGTTATTGTTCATTCATTTTCATAAATAGCTTCTTTGCTACATCACTGTATTTTAACATTCAAACTGCATTCTATACACTGCTGCSATTATCCCCCAAAATAATCAGCAAGTTAACTGGTGCAAAAAATAATCAGGCTGATCAGATGTCTTTTCAAAATACAGGGTTTCATTTCTGCAGCGGGTTTTTTTTTATTTTTTTTCCTCTCTGTCATCTTGCAAACAAAATCATCTATGAAAAAAGGATGGCAACGTTTCCTCAGAGCTGTCTTGATGCAGTAAAAGGGGGGAAAGGACTTCCAATTCACAGACCACTTGGCATGTCAGGAAGCTTCAGAAGATTACYCGTTTCCGGCTACCAAGTAGGATGATGAATGCAAAGACTGGACTTAGCCCATGCTCCATCACAGGAAACTTACATCATGCTTGCAGTTGCCCAGTGCACTAACATACCACAAAACCTTCTGGAAGATACAGAATTAAAAGGAGAAGTTGAGTCCACTTTATGTGTTTTACTGATCTACTCRCACTCAGAAATGTTGATTTTGCCATCGTCAAGCTCATGCAATGGGTGTGCAGCGCCATGTCTACCTTTGTATCAGTTTTTCTAGATGACAACTGCTTTGGAACTGTGCTGTTTTCCGGTCAATACAACTTGTCATTGCTAGGCTGGCTATACCKCAACATTAAATACACTTGACAGAACTTCTACAATTAGAAAATGAAGTCAGTCTTAGCTAATTAGATTTGTGCTGCCTCAGCACAGATTTGCCTTTTGGCAAGGCCACTGGAAAGAAATACCAGCTTAGAAGAGATTGAAACGTTTGCTGATAGATGCTCATGCAAAGGTAATAGCTATTTAGAAGGGAAACAAGCAGCTCTAAGGTGTTCGGCATATTTCTGAAACATCACGGCCAATGACACAACGCTCGGCCTCTGGAGTCTCCCCACTCAGTGCCCCTTGAGCCACCGGCTGCAAATGAAGGAGCACAAGGACTGTAGCTCAGCCCCCTCGCCAGGGCCCAAGTCGCTCCTGGGCTGCTTCCTGTGGCAGCACCGCTGCCCASGCAAAACCGTAACAGCCAAAAAAGCCCCCAAAACAGCCCTTGTCATCTYGGAGAGCACTGCCTGGGCAGGTTGCCCATATACTTGGAGACTCAGGCAAAGGTCTCCTTTCCTATTTACCACTAGCTCCTATGGCAAGAGGAGCTTCCACCCTCAAGCGAGGAAACCCCTTGCCTTAAGCGTGGTGCCAACCATCCAGTTAAGCAACTACCCTGTGGGACCAGTGACCATAATTCATGGTTCTGTCGGTTCTGTAGGCAAGAGACTTTTCTTATCCTTGCCTACAGAATATTTATATCAAATTCACAAAAGTTGTGTTTTAGGGAAACTGTTTGCAAAATATTGCCATGCTTTCAGCTAACCATATGAAAAAGAAGTGCTGTGTGATTTGCTGGGTCTGAGCTGGCTGAACAACCAGATTTCTTCCTCTTTTGTCTTTGTAGAACACCATATTTTTGGACTTAATGTAATTAGGGCAATGAAATGTGCACTGACCTGTAAAGCAGAAATCACATGCCCTAGGAACAGTAGACTGTACCACTGCAACAATACATAGGCAATACCACCCAAAACCATTAATGGCATGTTTAGACTACCCCATCAACATCCATCTGTGTTTAGTTAAATTAAAAAATATTTTTAGAAGTAAAATTAAAAAATATTTTTTTCTAAAATAATGCCACAAAATAATAACTACTTAAAATTTCCTTAAATATATAGTATTGATAGAGACAAGCTTACAAAAGCTTATCTATGAGCAGCAAAATCCTCTTACGCCTTTGCAGCTCATAAAAAATGAGGACAAGTGATAAGAGCAGCTAGGAGACGTGGGGGCAGGTAGGCCACTCAAGCCTTCCTCCCGCCACTGACTTGCCTTCGCTCCTATACACTGACATACTACATGTTTTACTCCGTTGCACAGTGCATTAAAACAATATGGTGAGGGAGCCCTGGGCACTAATGAAACTATTTTATGGCTGCGCTTTGACAGTTATTATCAGATAGGAAGATAAGATCTCTTGGACCAGTTTTCAATTATCACGCTTCTCATAGCTATCAAATAACCTGCAAATCTCATTATTCATTCCCCTAAAGTAGGTTTCTTGTGCTAGCTTTTTTTTGCCGTTTTATTGCACACACTTATGTATACAGATGTATATCTCATTCAATAAGTAATTTTTTTTTGCTTGTTTCTTTGGTTTTTTTTTATGGAATATGTTTATGTGCTGTTTATATGCCACTTTTTAAAATAGCACAAAATAAACAAAGAAATATATTTTCCTCCCTAAAATATGATACAAGAATGCTACTAAAATACAAAATCCACTGCAAGTGTTTTCCAACTAGGCAATTTTAAATTTGCCTTTATCAAAAATTTTAAAATATCATCTAAAATTTTTATTTTTCAGTGCATTACAACTGAACCCATACTATTCCCAAACGTTTGTGGAATGTCTCTCATGGCTCTCTAGCATGCAATTGAAACCAGTTTCTCTAAAACAAAGAAGCTTAGATTTAGATACCAACAACTTGCATCGCATGACATTAATCATTCTACCTGACTAAAAAGAAAATTACTTTGAAAATGCTTGTGCAGTTTTATKAATTTAGTACAAGACTAAAATTGCTTCGCCTCTCCACAAAAATCACTCTGGAAATTAAAATTTTCATCTAGTTCAGAAAGAGCCATGTAAGGACTTCTWACCATGAGGTGACTGGGTAAAGAAGCTGTGTGCAGAAATTAAGTCCTGGCTTACAAGGGTAGCTAAAGCTTGTCCACAGTTACTCCAATTTTTAAGTGAAATGATCCATGATAAGCATGATTCCTTCAATAACTTTAAATCATGTGGTTTGCTGCTTGAAATATACTTTGAAAGCAGGAGCTCCTGACATTTCACTTCTGTATGTGGTGCTGTTCAACAGTGTTCAGTTAAAAATAAAAATGTKAGCTTATGAGAAATGTCCTTCTAGGCAGTGCAAAGATCTTGTAAACAAACAAA
Source organism: Eudromia elegans (assembly GCA_003342815.1). Classification (NCBI taxonomy): domain Eukaryota; kingdom Metazoa; phylum Chordata; class Aves; order Tinamiformes; family Tinamidae; genus Eudromia; species Eudromia elegans. The sequence continues at coordinate 770,884 of PTEX01000034.1, forward strand.
AACCCAAAAAAMAAATTAACTGGATCATAGRTCCCAGAGCTAATCATCACCATCTGTTCCATTCGAACGTGAATGACGCATTCAGTAGTGATAACACCATAGAATCTTTTTAGTACAGTTCAAGAGCCTTGTGTTTAAGGCCTAAGGAAATATTTTAATGCAAGAATGAACATTAAGATGTATATTCAAAAGAGCATCTTCGGCAAAAATTCCTGCAGCGATGCAGAATATATTACTGACTTCCAGGCATAAAGCAACAAAACTAGGAAAGTAGGGCAGCATAGTATTCACATTGCCCTATTTCTCATCAACCAATATCCACAGAAGCCCCTGACAAATTCACAGGTTTGAAAGATCTAGGGCTGGATTCTCCTGCATTTTACCCAGCAAAAAGCTTTTTATCCTGTACAACAGACACTGCTTAACTAATCAAATCTACCTGCCTACTGCAAGCACATGCTTCATATTCAAGAAACAAAATGTGACAGATTATAAATAAATAAAAAAGCAACATAAAAAACCAAAACAACAAAATCCACACTAGAAGAACATTTTTTTACTGAAGCAAGTGATTCAGTAAAAGRCAGACTGCTCAGGTGAGCTTTTCCTTGGGGAGTGAGGATGAGGTAGGGGGTGGGCTGTGTAGATTCAAATTCCAACTCAGTTTCAAAGTTTTTCAAACTTTTTTTTAAAAACAAATAAAAACATCTGCTTCAAATAAAGCATTTCAGTTATAGAGAAAGCACTTCCTTACTTCTACAGCCCACATAACAGATCAATGCAGACCACAATGCCAGAGTCTTTATGTATCTGTATATAAGCGAGAAGMAGCATAAAATCTTGGGAACTCACTCATGTGGATGTRCACTTTATTTCAGCACATACTGCAGTTTTTAAGACTTTTTCCTGACTTAGTGGGATAGAACAAAAATAGTTGTTAGAAAACTTTTCACTCACTGTCCTGCTTTCTAAGTTACAGACCAAGACCAGGTTGTTCAACTGGTCTTGGTCAAGCAAACCCAGTTGTTTCAAGTCCTGGGTGCTTTTTACATAGCAGTTCAAGGAAAAAATGAAAATTTAACAATTTACTGCAATCTCAAATAAAGACATCTCTTCCTTGTCCATATCTTTTTCCGCTCATTTATTATTCTTAGAAAATTGATCTTTCCCAGTTTCTATTTCTCTGTATCTTTTACACCGTCATCTTTCCCTTGAGAAAATTGCTCTGTGTGTCCTTCCTCCCAGCATTCATTCCAGCCCAGGATAACCTCTGTGATGATATAGTATATTTTAGCCCATGAAAGTTCCAACTATAAAGAAAGACAACTACTTTCCTAATGATAAGCTTTTGTAAGAGTCATAAATTAAAAAGTGACAAAAGCATGAAATAAAATTAGACATGTTGAATCAAACCTGTCATGATGTGTTTTTTTGAATGGAGACTACAAGTCTAGCAAATTGAAAAAACATATAGGCTCACTCGGAGCAAATTAGCACATGATTCTGAATGAAATTCAGGGTCCATAATAAATCTCCAAGTCACAAAGACTGTTATTAATTCATCTGTTTCAATTTCATGTTAGAATATATCCATCTAGCAGTATGGAAAAAGCTGACTTCGTAGTGAGATACTGGAAAAAAATATCATATCTTACAGATAAGGACAGGATCTATTTTGACTTAAGAGATTTTATTAGAAAATAGAAAAATGAATAACATGATCCCACTATTTTAGGGATATTCTGTCTTCCTTCTCATCATCATACAGTTTTTCCTGGAGAAATATTTATACACTTCTCAGCACGCTTTCATACAGAATTCAAATTTCAAACTCAGTTTTTGTATAAGTGAAGCTGATTTTTTTTTAATGTGCAGCTTTTACCAATAATTTTTACCAAGAATATTTACCAATATTTACCAAGAATATTTTTGCGTCTATTAGAAATAGAATAATGTTCTCCTTTCATACCAACATATTTCTATAACTTTTATTTCGAGTGTGTGTATATGTATCTTTGGCAAACGAGAAGATAAAAGGGAGTATTACTGCAGATACATTCCAACACTAAGTATTACTAAAAGTTAAACAACTTCATAATCACAATCTGACCAGTCTTAAACATCYGTATTGTCACATAGGTACATCAATATACCACCTTCTTAAAGTTTAAGATTCATTATATATAAGAACAGATGTTTGAAAAAGTCCTGTAACCAGCAGCTGCTAACACCACTGTAAGTGCTTAACCTTCCAACCAGATGCATAATAAAACAGAAATAACAAGATAATCKTTTCCACACATGCTGATAACAGCTAAATATTGATGAAATTAAGACCCAGTAAAAATAAGGAAAATAAAATAGTTCTTTATAGGCTGCATCCCTCATGATTACTGCTGTATAAATGCCATCCTGGAATGGTTGTGCTTATGGAAAGTATGCAAGACTGTCATCACACCAATCAGTAATATTGTAAACTTTCATTCACCTACTCAATGGGAGAGTATTCCCAAATCCTTTCAGGTGTATCTAGCAAGATGCATAGAATAAGCAAAAAACAAACATTCCCCTTGAAATATTTTTAGGTCCTTCTTTAACAAGAGCTATGAAATTTAGACATGAAAAACTGCTGTGAACTTTTAATGTAAAAAACATTTTATTTCTGTGTTCCCTTAACACTGCTTTATACAAAGAGCTCATTAGAAGAATATTGGAATATTTCTAAATGAATAYTACATACTGTTACAAGGTACTCGGTAAACAGTTGAATGCTATTTTCCCCCACTTGCTGCCTGCTTCATTCAACTTGCATATTAAAATCACAATGTTTCATCACCCAATAGGGAATATGGGAATTCACAGGATGTGCTAAATCAGGAGTCTTCATTACCAAAATATATTTTGCATATATTTTGATATATTGGTATACTGGTATAAAGAATAAGATATTCAATACAATTCAAATTCCACACATGTAGTGAAGCTATGCACAGCAATTACAATTACCATAGCAATCTTGCATTTTTATTTGCTTCACGTATTTAGGATTCACTTCTTTACTGAAGATACCTCTCTTTATTACCTCAGGTTACTAAATGATTAACATAAACATTCTAAAAATGCATAATTAAATAAAATGAACGATCATTAAACAAAGATCAATTTGCTATTATGAAAAAAAGATATGATATAGCAACAGGACTCTAATAATACAATTCCTGTGATTAAAAAAACAGAACACCTTTGTACCTGTATTGTAGAGGCCATTTTAAGCTGCCTTTCTTAATCTCAGTTTACTCACTGGCTAGTGTCAAACCTGGGATGTTCTTATTTCTTCAAAAAAAGGCTGCCTATAGAATTATACCCTGGAAAATGGAGAAAATGAAAAGGAATATTAAAAATTCACACTCGGTTGCAGAACATTAGGAAGAAACTAAGGGAGAAAAAAAAAAAATCAAACACATACCATTTTAGACCTCCTATCTAAAATATCCACGTTATAAYATACATACTCCATAAAAATGACCTAGTGCTGGATGATCACCAAAAACGCTCCTAGAACCAATCTGCATATGGCACTACGTTTCCTTTGGCAAGTCCCCACTCCCTAAGCGGCTCTAGTCTTTCTCTCTTAATCCTAGTCCTAACTCTAGCCCCCAGGCTTGAGCCCCCCAAGCCTAGTGTTGATTAAACAGCAAATATGCTCCTAGAACTAACCTGGATATGGTGCTCCATTTCCTTTGGCAGCTTCACTCCCCAAGGGGGCTGTAGTTATTATGTGATTAATTAACAATATATATTTCCCACCCAACAACTTTAMAATCACATCCTCAATTTGTAATCAATACTTTAAATAAATAAATAAATAAACCTGACCCTCCTGCCTCACAAAAATAAATAAATAATAGATAAAAAGAAAAAAAGGAAAAAGAAAACCTTGGTTTGTCACCTAGTAAAGCAAAATCATTTCTTATGGAGATTTTCTATGGTTGATGCAACCTAATCTCTTAATGTCCAGTACACTTAGTGGAAAATTTCACCATTCACTGTGCAGTGTGAATCACCCTATTCTAACCTAATGTGGTAGGTTTTTCTGGAGCTTGTCAGGATTTGTTCCACAGAATTCTTTCAGGTTGTTTGGTAGAATTATCTGGAAGAAATCTCTACAAGTTCCAAAAATCTTGCCCTCATTTGGCAGACAAYGAAAAAGATCACAGGAAATCAAAACAATGCCCTTATCAAATATGACATTTAATGCCCTAAAATTTTTAACCTCAACACAGATATGCCTGTATAAACTCCCAGTGGAATACCACAACCTGCATAGCAGTATTTCAAATGTTACTGCATGTTACTAACTATGAAGGAAAACTATAGATACATTCAATGACACAATAGTCAGTATTGTTTTCTGAAAATACTTTCACCAAAGCTACAAAAAATCAAATCTCTTCTTGAATAAAGATATGTGTCATTATAGAAATAGTTATAGAAATAGTTATCCATGTTACACTCATTGGAAAAGATACTCCATCCCCTCCAAGGAAAGCCAGTGTGTACYGACGGAAATGGAGGAAATAAATTAGTAAGTTTACAGGTCAACATTTCCAAACTACAGTACAACTGACAAGGAGGTTTTACAAAAAATACTGTCACACTCCAGGTAAATAATGCTGTTCTCTATTTCCTCAACATTCAGCTCGTTTGTGGGTGCTCAAGATGGCTTTTATTAAAATTGAGTTGCACAAAAAAAGTTATCAAAACAAAACAAAAAAAGCAGTAAAAACATAAGTAATTTATTCTTAGAAAAAATACTGCAGAATTCTATTAGTTTTAATCAGGTAGATTTCACATGTCATAAAAACATTCAAACACAGAAATGCAATTCAAATTATATTAAACTGTAAAGAAAAGCAATTAAATCAAGACTGTCCCTTTAAAARCACACCACTTCCACACACAGGGTGCTACCCAGGTAAAGTGACAATACAAAATAGATTAACGGCTTAACCACTGCTACTTCAAACCATTACTGTCTCTTCACAGCTCAGCACAGGATCAAATGCTCCAGGATCCAGTTTAAGGGTGGTTTTTAGAGATGAATATGCAATTACCAGCCCACCAGCTGTGCCTCCAACATACACACACCACCAATGAAGCCACACCAGCTTTCTCTTTGCAGCAGGCGGCCAAATTCCTGTAGAGGGTAATTAGCACCATAGAAACTGTGCTAAGATGATGGAAATATTTTGGTTGCTATCAAGACTCAAAATGGGACATTAAGTATTGCTTTCTCCCCAGAAAAATCAGATTCTTTTAGTACCTGTTATGCTGGGGCAGCTTTTGAAAGCTTCCAACCAGACTGAAGGAAACAAAGGGATATAAACATTTCTGAGACCATCTGACCCATGAACTACTGAAGAAACCAAGAGACAGACTTGAATAAGGATAGGAGAGAGAAACATCCCRCAATTAATTGTGGAAGTAAAAAGTTTTAAGCAAAAAGTTCCAGTGAAGAAGCTTCTGCCTAACACTTCATCAAAACCACAATATCTGACACATTTTAAGTCGCTATTTCAGTCAACYTGATTATACGATTTTCTCAGCACTAGTGGTCCACAATCCAAAGAATCTCTCTCCTGATCTGTGCTTCTTTGCTTCCACAAACAATGAAATAATCCCCCGTTACATTCATCACAAAGCATGATTCCTGTTAATAGCTTTTATTCTTCCAAGCACTCACTCTACCTATGCAGACTCTACACTCTACCYAACATAAAATACTGATTTTTCCTGTTCAGTCACTTAATGGAAGGTTTCAGAATAGAAGGAAAATATTTTCTAGAATTACATTTGAAATGTTTTTTATAATTCTGTTAATGCCTATAATAGTTTGAGGAAGAAAGAATTTCCTTATTCATTCCAGCAGTGTAACCTACATTTTCAAGTAGGTTSGTGTCATTGTTTTCTTTTTCCACTTAAGCTTATATTAGTACCAGCAAATTATCAAAGAGTTTTGCTGTTGTAAATAGTAACTCCTATGAGATAGTCCCATTAATAGTTCATTTGCACCTGAGAACCTTGCCCATGTGAAGTCATTAATGAACTTGTATTTTGTCAGGTTTAATAACCAAGGCTGTATTCCCCTCATGACATCACAAATTTCCTCATAAAATCTCCCAACTTTCCCTTACACTGCTTTCCCATCATATGACAAGATAACAGAAGATGAGGCTATTTTCTCTGCAAAACAGAGATTTTTTTGACAACAGTAAAGGGGAGTTTTAACTATATTGAAATCACTGAGTAGGCATTTTAYAGAAGTGATGATAAAGAGCAAGAAAGTCTATGCTAAGCACTACCACTTCTGAGACGACTTCATATGTAATATGTAAAACAGATTGCTTCAACAGAAGATATAACCCCAAATTCTTCTAATGCACATATGCCAGAGGAAAAAAAGTCTGCCCAAAATACACAAGTTTGATAAGAAATAKTATCAGCTCTATCAACAGCAGCACAGCCAACAGATAAAGCAAAGTGATCAATCCACTTTATTTAGCTCTTGTTAGATTGTATCTGGAAACTACTTAGTTTTAGGCCCCAAGAACAAAAAATTATGTTGACAAAACATTATTTATCAGAGGACCATCAAGACAATAAAGAGGCCAGACCTCTTGACTTCTGAGGAGAAACTGAAGGAACTGGTCTGATCTTGTCTGGTACAGGAAAGGTTTTGGCAGAAGGGACAGGGAACACTTTTATTGTTGTTATTGTTAATTAATCACCTCCCAGTGCTTACAGTTCTCAGTATCTGTCACCTACTCACACCTATCACCCCTGTTAAACACAAAAAGCTATTCCGCACCACAGTTCTTCAGTCACTGTTTGCCAATAGTTCAGAGATCCACTTCAAAAACAGCAAAATATTTCAAAATGAATCAGAGAAAAATCAGAAGGGAGAAGGCCAAGAAATTTGCTTGTCCCTATGCTATCTACAGCCACAATTTCTTTCCATGTAACATAAGTGAGAAGCTCTCTCTTACCTCTGCTACTGGTAAGACTGCACTATCTGAGTCTCCTGGGGCTATCAACAGCAGATCCAAAACATATGCCCAGCAGGAGCATCTGACCCTGTAACCTATCATCTTCAAATATCTCATCCTCATGTCAAAGTGGTAACTATTGCCTCGGAAGCTTGAATACTACTAGCTTTTATTTATCAGTGACTCTTTTCAAGCTTGCAGCATAGASCTTAATCACAACCTGGAGGAAGAGAAAGAAAGAAAAGAAACTAAAGGGAAAGTAATAAAGGCATCAAGGAAGGAAGGTAGTACTGATGTCTCCACTTGGTGAGCCATGAGGGGCTTACACATGTACAGATTAGAAACAACATCACTCCCTAGTGTCAAAAAACAGAACAAAAAAGAAAAGAAAAAATGAATATCATCAGTGCCATGCCATGCAAGCACAACACACTGCAGATCTATCAGTATTTTGTTTACAAGAACGCATAACTTGCTTACATTCAAAGGGCAAGGAGCATCATTTGGAAACTACTACCTACAGCAGCTGGCCTAGCTCAGATGGAAAATGGATTTTGTTCACGTTATCTACAGATGTCTACGAACCGTTTATGCAGTTCATAACATATGATAGCTTCTTGCCCGACAGAACTKCTAGTTGCCACACTTAAGTCTTTTGCTGTGGCTAAGAGGCAGCACTTATAACACAGGTGTTTTGGGAAGGTCCTGCACACATGATGGCACTATGCTGCTGTTCATCACCCGGTTAATGTGACAGTCACTTCACTCACCTTCCTCAGACAGAAAGTCTAAGCACCACCCCTCCTGATCTGTCTCTCCCAAAAGGATAGGGCAATACTTCAGACTGTCTTTTGTCCAAATGGAATGTAGTGTTGAGAAGGGTGTGCAAGCAAATGTTTTATCTGTGCCGGAGCTTCAGACAACACTTGGAAGGATTGTCCTTTCCCAGACACTTTAGATGCTTTTTAGGCAACTACAGAGACCTAAGATTTGGAGTCACAGCCCAAGTAATGTCTTCCTCACCAAATACCCAGTTTATAAACAGCAGGATTAAGCTGCTTCTGAAGATTAACTAACTTCTCCTGAACTGTCTAAACTGATATTTCCCAGTAGAGGCTACTTCAGCAATTTGTAAAGCTGCACATTCACATCCTCCCTTTAAGCATATGCTCAGAGCAGAAAAATTGCTTTCAAATCTCATACTTTTCCTACAGCAACCACAGTATCAGGAAAAAAAAAAAAGAACAACAAAGCAGTAAGTGCAATAACTGTTTTGCAGATTGCTAGATACAGCTCCTTGCAGATATGTGTAGAAGATGACTATTTGGATGCTAAGGCTTTGCAAGAGCACACATGATGTGCTGGAATATCTCTGGCAAGCTACAAGAAGGAAGGAAGAGGTATATCAGGTAGATGAGGAAGGCAACTAATAGAATTCAAAATTAAACAAGAAATCCAGACTACAACAACGCGACAGAACAGAGGCATCCTTTGTGCGTCAATTTCCCATTCATAAGGGCAGAATATAGTGAAGATAAAATACACAGCTTTCAAGATGCTAAAGCAACRGTACACTATTTTACCAAGCTTGACAGATCATGCCAAAAATTACGCTTATTTTGAATAAACCTTYCTCTCAGATCTTTGCCTCAGATTGCAAAGACTTCCTCTACTATCACCCAGTTTACACATAATGCATGCTACAGATCCCCAGCGACACAGATCTGCAGTYGTATTCCAAATCCTGCAGTTGCCTTTCTTCAGCCTGACAGCAATTCAGTGAATGCTTTCACATATCAGTTGATCTTTGATGATATATCATCTGCTAAAAGACTGGAGAAAAGTAATGAAACTTCTACAAAATCAATAAGAACCGCAAAAATTGCCATGCTGTAACATGTAACTTCCTATCATCACTCCTTACYCTTGTATCCTTCTACTTCCCATCAAGATGTAATTGTAGGTCCTCCTTTGACTACTAGTGCATGTTTCTGCCCTGGTTTTTCCCAGCTTTTTATTAAGAAGACAACTATCAACACAAACTTCTCAAAAGGAAATGTCTTGAACTACAGAACATGATGCTGCATAACATAAAAAGAAGTTTGATTAACAAAACAACAACAAAAATCATGATTCCAGCACACGAGTGCTGCTTACCTCTTCAGAGCCCCCACTAGCATTTCACTTAGAGCTCATCAAATATCTCCCTGAAATTTAGRAAAGCCTATTTTTTAATCTGTCCTCTGAGAAAGAAAATCTCCCAAATCCTCTTTCTTTTAACAGCAACTGAGTGACCTGTCATGGACCATACAGACACAAATTAAATTAGCTGTGCATATTTCCTTTTCATTATGCATTTCTGCCCAAAATTACTAATGTTTTAACATGCTTCAGTTTCCTAAAGCCCTATCTGGTTTTTTTTGTTTGTTTGTTTGTTTTGTTTTCCTTCCTCTCTCTACCATTTTCAGTTCTACYTTGTTGTTACTTATTTCTCGGTATCCTGCAGTGGCACAGAAAACTAAGTTCCTTAAGACGGTTTCTCCAATAACTCAACACAAGTCTGTATCTTACATACTTTTTCACCCAGCTGAGAAACCTTCTGTACAAATCTCATCTGCAAATAAAGTTGAACAAATAAAGTAAAAAAAAAAAATCTATGGATAAGTTTTCCAGATGCATTTCCAGAGTCTGCTGGAGTTTGTTGCTTGCATAGTACCATTTTGCTGGCATAAGCAAACAATTCTTTTGATTTCTATTTGATAACAAAAGAGTACTTTTTCACCTGACTAAAAATTAGTCTCTCCAAATTTCATTAAGCCTTTTCATATAAGAAATGCATATTGACTCTAACTGAATGCCTATATCTGATATAACTAAAACCAATCAAAACAGTCTTTTATTTTAAAGATTGCAAACCATCTTCTCCATTHCCCAATAGGAAGCAACCTGTAAGCTTTGACAATGTAAAAATAAATCTCTTCCATGACAGTAATTATTTTCTTACACCTCGTGGATGAGAACACTGTGTTGCTGGTTGCAGAAAAACTCAGCCCTACAGCATATCACAAGTCTCTAATTAGACAGCTCTAACTCCATGAGAGGGAGCTGGATCATCTGTAATTTACAGTCACAAAAATTGCTGAATAATTTCCTTCTTTATTCCTATAAATGTTACATGCTACAGAATCTCCTGCACATCTTTTAACTCCTCACTTGTTTTCTCAGGATCTATSACTGCAACAAAAGCTTCAATAGAATTTATTACTGGCCTGTCCCCTGTCCAGTGATGACAGAGAAAACTTTAAGGTTGCTCRACCAAGCAACAAATAAACCATTCCAATAGCAGTGCGCACGTGTATCACTATATAGTGACAGTGCATCACTATATATATAGATATAGAGCATCACTATATAGTACTGCTCCCAAAATGCAAACCCACATTAACAGAACAAGATAGCAATTCCAAAAGCTGCTCTCAATATTTAAACAGTGTCTGCTTCTCTTAACCAGTCACAGTTCTCACCCTCTCCTTTGTTCAGAACTACTATTAGCTGTTACCATTTTGTTTTAATATTACCATGTTATCATTTTTAATTTCAACCCATCCAAAACTCAAAATGATCTTCCTGTCTTATTCAAAGTCACCTCCCCAAGCATTTCAAATCTAGTTTAAGKTTGCAAAACAAAAATAACTCAAGCACTAAAATAGTATATAACATTCTACGTGTTCTCTATACATACAGCACTCTATACATAATGGTTGTTTCTTCTCTCCCCAAATAATCCTGTTCATTCAGTACACCTGGTATTTGTTACAGAATTGATGCAGCTAAGCATCACTTATTCAATTAGTGGTCTCTGTTTTGCTTATTATATAATACTTGTATTATAAATATGATAATAATGCACCTCACCCAGAATATCTTGTGGATCTCAAATATTAAGTCATTTTGATACAGATAAACCCAATAAGAAAAACAAAACAGTTCTGCTTTGAAATAAAGCCAGAATTAGAATTTACTAGCTGAATATTTGAAGTTCTCAATGGCTTCTCTTAATCACTGCTGCATATTAGAGTCCAGATTTCTATAACTGCTACAACGAAAACAAAAAGTTCACTGCCTATGTGCATATGAAAAGAGACTGGGACATGTTGGCAATCACCATCATAGTCACAGAAGCCTGGCTTCCTCTTCCCGGGTATTTTTTTTTTCTGAAGTTTGAAATAATAGCTGTATTCATGACAACACAAATCAGGGTAACTCCATGAACTGAGCCCTTCTTGTGYTTGCCTTCTTTGTCTAGTCTTTGAAATCTAGTTATGTCTTTTGGCAGGGGTAGCTTTGCAGTTGTTTTTTATGGGAGGAGAAAGAGGTCATGGGAAAAAAGCAACCATTCAATAATGTGGACCTGTACCTCCTCATTACCACATACAGGTATCAGCCACAGGTCTGCACACCAAACCTTTGCAYCTTGCTTTGCAGAATTCAGCATCTTTTCTGAGACAGCCTAATAGCAGAAATCTGTTAATCCAGGAGATAAATGATCTGTAAAGCTGTATAATTAGCTTGGACATAACAGGGGTATAAAAAGAGGACTTCCTTCTCAGGATGCTAAGGTTCCTTTCCTTCTGCAACACTAGAGTTCCAAAAAAAAAAAAAAAAAAAAAAAAATCAAACAAAAAAACCCACAAAACCAAAACAAACAAACAAAAAAAAAAACCAAAAAAAAACAGTCTTGTTGAGGCATTACTCCTCTGCCAGTCTTCTGATGGAAATGCAACAATCACTTATCTTGCCTGTTTTTTGGCAGTATTCCATCAAGAGAGATCACTATAGAAAAAAAATTATCTGAACTCTGGCCTTTTTTCAAAAATACTGTGGCATCAAAAAATTACACAAACACTTTATGGAAAATACTTAGCAGATCAAAACACAAAGGCATATAACAGCTCTGCCATAATAATARAAGTTTTATAAGAGTGAGTTAGACTTTTTTTAAAAAAATAAAGTTTAATCAATACAGGCCTCTTCAATTTTATATGAGAGTAAAAATTACTAAGATCTTTTAAAATACTAAAAGATGAGTATCAAGCAAGATACAGCACCCAGCAAATGAAATAAAGCTGCAATTTTACCGAGGATCAGCACAAATGATTACTGCTAACATTCATAAACCAGGATTGATCATGAAAGCTGTGTACTGTAGAACACTTCCAGGACTCTTATGCCTAAAAACCTATAAAGCATAATAAGCAAAAAAGGAAAGCAACAGCAGCTAAGTGCACAGTTACGTAACAGCAGCAACAGTGCACTGGTGTCAAATGAAGTGCCAAAGATTTTTGCCAGTATTGAAGGTAATAAGGTAATAAAGCTTACTGAAATAAAATCAGTATCTGACACCAAAACGGATCATCCAGTTACTAAAAAATGGTCTCCTTCCTCCCCCTCCCCCCAATCATTCAATTTTTAATAAGTGAAATGGGCAAATGCACATGCTGGAAATGCTGACAACATATTTTAAGAGAGGTTCTTTGGTGATTAATCTCTCTGAAAAAAAACTATGAAAAGCTGGATAAGGTAAAAATCATTAGTTCAGAGGGAAAAATGAACTAAAACATCCTCCTCCCAATGTTCTTTTTAAAAATTGCCATCATTTAAGGTTTTAAAAACAAATAAAAATAAATAATAAAAAAAATTAACAAAGGCAAATCAAGGCTCTTTAAGGAAGTATCAGGAAATGTTAAGTTTTCCCACAAAAAAAAGGCATATATACACAATATAGAGAAAAAAAAAACATTAATTTTGTTCGCATTCTATAGAACCTATTTTCTTATTCTACATCTTTAAGAAGTCACAAGCAGAGGTCATAATTTGAGATCTTTGCCTCAAYTTACTAATTAACACATGTACCTTGGTAGATTTCTAGAGATTTGTTCCAGAAAAATATTAAGTATTTACCTAAACCTAAGATTAGTTGGTATCTTTTTGAATCAAATGGAAACAGGAACACACATATATGCTTGAAAAAAAAAATCACACAGTTAAACATATGCTTAAGTGGAGCCCATATGGAGCCTTGGTGCTAGAAGGTCTTAAATAATTAATGTTCAAAACCATTTTGAAATTCTTCCATGAAAGGCAAAACGATGAGAGAAGAAATGGCTTTATCCCAAATTTGCGCCTTTAAGGCCTCAGAACATCATTATTTTGCCTCTTTTTTGGTGATGAGCCAGGGCCTTACCTCCTGCCCTGGTTTTGCCCCTGGATAACAGGCAGGAAAAACAGGCCTGAGGCCAGAACAAGCACATTATTTCCATGCTCAGCACTGCTGCACGATACCCCATCTCCTCTCTTCTGCAGGGGCTCCCCAGCACCACGTCTCTCCGCGATGGACGCCCACCCGCGGCCTCACACCCTGCCCGACACCCAAGGTTCTGAGTACGGGACAGAGGCTTCGTGCCGGGTGCTCAGCCACAGCCGACGGCGAGGCCGGGCACACACGACGCAGCAGCCCAGTGTCATCCCCACCGCGCCGGTGTCACCCCGAGCCGCTGTCACTCGCCCGCAGCCCTTGTGACAGTAAAGATGGTTCCTGGCGGGCATGAAGGTTGTTTACCGCGCGCTCCCCCTAAGCGCGGCTCCTCCTCGGACACCACCGCGTCGCCACCRGCCCAGGCGGCACCAACCGCCGGCACCAACCGCCGTAACGGCCGCCGGGAGCGCGAAGAGCTGCCCCCGCGCAACTGCCCGCGGGCCCCAGCACTGCCGGTACCTGCAGTGTCGACGGCGGCGGCGTCCCCCGGCAGCGCCGCGCGCTGCTGCTGGGGGCGGCCGCGGGCGGCGAGAGCAGCGGCGGCGGCGGGGGGCAGCAGCCGCCCCCGGAGCAGCAGCAGCAGGAGCAGCGCGGCCGCGAGCGGCGAGCAGCGGCACCCGCGGCTCCCCGGCATGGCGAGCAGCGGGCGGGCAGCGGCGGCATATTGCGGGGCAGCGGCCCGCGGCGGCGCCCCTCGCTCCGGCGGCGGCTCCCGCTCCAGCAGCGCTGCGGCGCGATGCGGGATGCGCCCGCCCCCAAGCGTGGCGGCGGCAGCGGCGCCCTGCGGGCAGCGGCACCCCCACCCCTGGCCACGCCCCGCGCGTGGCCGTTGACGGRGGGCGGGGCAACCGTTAACGGGCGGCCGTGGACGTTGGTCCCGCGAGGCGATCGCTGCGGGTGGGAGGCGCCTCTGCGGGGTCGGCGCTGGGGGGCTGAGGCGGCCGGCAGGGCCAGGGCGTCGCTCCCGAGGAGAGTAGGAATTCACCTGCGTCGGTACCGAGCCAACTGCCACCCTTTTAGGATCAAGGAGGTATATTAACATACCTGGAACAGAGATATGCTTATGAACACGGCTTCACACCAGACCAGTTAAAAATTAGTTCACGTAGCTCACCCGTGGCAGGCACGGGTGTCAGCAAAGCCCAGGGCTGACAGCCCAGTGGGGTGAAATTCCAATTCCAACTCCAGTTTCRTAGGGGCCTCTGCTAACATTGTGTGACCTCAGGTCTGCAAATGTTTCATTGAAAACAAAGGCTTTCAAAACCGGTGATCCAGCCTTTTGGACTCAGAGGAATGAAGTGTTTCGTTACAAGAATGATCTGCCCTATGAGGGGAGGCTGAGAGCTGGGGCTGTTCAGCCTGGAGAAGAGAAGACTGAGAGGGGACCTGATCAGTGTYTAAGTACCTCAAGGGGAGGAGTGAGGAGGATAGAGCTGGCCTCCTCTCAGTGGTGGCCAGTGATAGAACTAGAGGAAACGGCCACAAATTGAGGCACCAAAAGTTCCACAGCAACTTGAGRAAGAATTTCTTAACAGTGAGGGTGACAGAGCCCTGGAACAGGCTGCCCAGAGAGGTGGTGGAGTCTCCTTCTCTGGAGATCTTCCAAACCCGCCTGGACACCACCCTGTGCCACATGCTCTAGGGGACCCTGCGTGTGCAGGGGGGTTGGACTAGATGACCTCTAGAGGTCCCTTTCAACCTTAACAACTCCGTGATTCTGTGAAACTGCTAAGGAGGAACATAACATGCCCCACAAAAAAAATCCATTGAGGTGTTTATCCAAACACTCCCTAAAAATTTAAGCATTCCTTTCTATATTGAAAGCGTAGCATTCTATGCTAAAAATCAACAAAWTTATGTTGAGCTATTTAATACTTCAACTAAAGTAAAAGGCATTGCTATGAAAGTGTATCCCTTTGACTATCAAAATATTTACTTTCACTTCACTCATAAAAATGAATGCATTTGTTACCTTGAAAGAATTAAAAACTAAGACATAATACAACAAGAAAAGAAATATTAACTTCCAGAATTTTCCTAAATAAAGGGCAAAATCTTCCACAGTGATGTAACAACTATGAAAACCAAACAAAATACTACTGGGAAACAGATTTTGTACAATGTTGTCTTATGATGACGACAGAAAATATTTAACAGCTCTCTTGCTTGTGGGTACAAATACTTTTAACTTGAGATTAATAAATGCTGTTGTAGCTGCAAGTACAATTGTGTGATGTGAACTTTCCATATTTAGTAGATTAATGTGGGTTATAGCCCTACATTGAGAAATATTTTCAGATGAATTAAATGTATGGTTAAAGAAAAAAGAGGAAAAAAGGAATATTCCTGAAAAAGAYATTCAGAGCAGACATATTAATTCAGAGGTATTTTATTCCAAAATTCTTATCACCAAAATCAACATAATACTTACAATAACATTTCTCAAACAATTTATCCAATTATATTTTAAATTTGAATACATATATATAAAAATATAACCTAATAAGGTCATTTAAAAATTGAATTAGGATGAAAGGAATGAGCTGAAAAGAAAATCATAGCTTAACAGCTACATTTGATAGCATGACAAAATTACTGTGCTAAAATACCCACATATTTCTCTGCAAGATTTATATTATAACAACAATAAGGTGACTTCAAATGTATATTACTCACTTTAAATGTACCGAAGGCGTTTGAAACAAGTTCATAGTTGCTGAAAATATTTCCATTTGTTTTATTAATATATTACATGATTAAGAATCCAAAAATGCAGCAGTCTTGTTAGTAAGTTAATTTTCTGCTTATGCAAACAATGCTAAACTAATTTAATGCACAAGCAAAAATCCATAAAAAAAAAAAAAATCTACCTTAAAGAAATAAGCTCCTACATTTTCAAAGTATTTGTATCATAACATATCTTTCCTTCAGGGACTAGAAAAGGATATTTAAACCTGAAGACATTTTTTTCCTTTTGCAAAGTCAAATGCTACATTTTCATGTACTTCGCAAAATCTGAGAGCCAAGTCGGTTACATTAAATATTTGGAAGTCAATGCATTTAAGCCTACATTTTGTTTGTAGTGATTTTTAGTGAAATTCTAGATACTACAGYCATATTAAACAGTAGTAGCACTACAGATGCAAAGCCATTATATTAAGGTCTCTAGTCAAATTTGCCACAGAGGACTCAAAGAACATTGTACCTATTTTCATTAACTCAAGAGTTAGTAATAGATAAGCTTCAGAATATACACCAAGTCTCACCCAATGTGGGTGATGAAAACCTTTCTATACTATTCATTTATTACCTCAATTTAATACCCTGGTTTTGTTAATGTCCTTAAAAATACCAACCACTGCCAGTCAACAAATGCTACATCCCTTATTAAACAAGCAAAAATTAGCAAACAACTTGGCAATGAATTAGATGTGATCAGAATGTTATATTRCACTGGGGAATTAGAAGCTAGAGAATAAGTACCAAAAAGTTCAGGTCCCACTGAAGTCCATGAGAATTATCAGAGCTCTGGATGTCAWCATGCTGCCAAGTGGGGCATGTCTTCATGGTAGGAGACCACCAACAACTGAACTAAGGAGTTCTTCCTACCTCAGAAACAGGCAAATAGGGAAAGATGTTCAAACACGCACCACAAGACACAAAAAAACCAATTTTGCAGAAGGCTCAGCAAATCTGCAGACTGTCACCTTCTTCTTCATCTGGGATTTCCACTCTTGTTTAAAAAAGGACTTTTTTCCCCCCTCATCAACAATCACCCATACTGAACACAGAGAGCCTAAAGAGGGTCAARGACAGTTGAAATTAATGTCAGGTTTTCCATAAACCTGCGAAATAGCCCATGCCTGGACTGGAACCAGAAGCTACTGGATTTTCATTATGCTAATACTACCTGTGACTATTTAGAAGGGTGTGAAAAAAAGAAAAAATACGGCAGCATCTATACCAGGGTAATCGCCAGCAGACCAGAATGCTGCAAAATCTGGTCTCTCTCTCCTCAAAAATGCCATGCTAGAAGCCTTCACTCACTCTTCAGGAGCAGGTCATTGCATTTTCCTGAACACAGATTTATTGCTACCCTGCTTTGAAAGCACCACGGACATGTTGAATATGGCTGAAATATTTTCCAATTATACTTGTGAAAATTTACTGTTAAGACTACCAAAGCACAATTTGAGAAAGCACAARGTATTTATAATGCTTGCTTGGCATTAATAAAGGGCAATTATTACAAACTTTCTTAAAGTTTCATAAGCATTATATGAATCAAAGATCAATGTGTAAATAAAAATTTTAAACAGAAAAGTAGGTCACATATATTCTGTAAACTTGATACTAATGTGTAAAGGTTTCTCAAAAATACCAATTTATACTGATAAATCTATTCTATGTCTGACTTTGCAGTCATGTTTAAGAATGAATTCTGATTTTAGTAGTGTTTCTGGAAAGAAATGTAAACAWAAATTAGGTTCCTTTCTATATTTTCTAATATTGTCAAATATACTACCACATAATGCACATTTTGCAATATAAATCACCTGTTTATGTAAGGCAACTCTTTCAAAAGTGGAGTAGGTCAATTATCTATTAACATACTTGCATTTTATTACACTCACAATATCCATTTTATGAATATCACTTTTGACTTACAGGCATTCATTTAACTYCAAAATACATTTTTTAAAGGTTTATTTAAAAGTTTCTTTAAAATCTAAGGACATATCAATGCCTATAAGCCACTRGGAAAACTATAGTAACACAAGTGCATGTATATTTTGTAATCTTATTGCCAAATCTAGAATGTAAACCCAAAAATCTCCCTTCATCCCTGCGCACGTTCAGAAAAGCATTCTGATTTCTACAGAACTCAAGTAGAATTTTAAGCTKAATACGGAGTGTTACACCTGTGCTCATTATGGAACCTGTATACTGCAATTGTTCTGGCTTTGTTTTTAAAATAATTACACTGGAAATTAGTGGACAAAGCACCAATTACTTTCTAGTATAATGTAAGCAAATAAAAATCACTTAAATAAGTCTTACTTTACATCATTTCAATACACAGAAGGCGCTTCCGTAGCTACAGCAGTTGTACCAATAAAGTGTACCTTTTTATCCCAAAACACAACAAAAAGTTCCCAGTTGACACAGGAAAATTAAGATGTAGTTAGCTCTGACATTAACAACAATGTGATGTCTCTTCCCTGTGAGCCAAAGGGATCTTGACCATCCATTTATTTCCTCCATCTCCTTATAATGCCTAGACATGCAAGTAGTCTAATGAATTTCAAGTCAACAAGGTGTGTATGTGTAATGAGAGCACACATGCAAGATTGAGAGCTCTTACCTGTCTACTGACAGTGTCTTAAGCCTCTTAACTTACTAAGACAGAGTAAAAATAATCCTCTTGCATATAGATAATCAGTTGGAAACGTATGTGAACTAAGAGCCTAGAATCCTGTGAAATGAACCTGTTTTATAAAAGTCACATTTTGAGGCAAGGATTAAAGTAACAATACTAGAAGGTAAGACAAGAATGAAACCTTGACCACACTGAAGACATTAAAAGTCAGTGGAACCAAAATTTTATGTTATGCCCTCTCATATAAACTAAACTCAAAAGAAATTGTCTAAAATGATAAAATGTAAATGGATAAATACACAACCGTATCTGAAGTACAAACTGGCCCCCACATTAACTKTGTGCTGTCTCTATTAACTCAAATGGGATCATAGATCAGTGAAAGAAGTGGACTTAACAAGAAAAGTCATTTGTGGATTTTAAATCTCAAAGTACACAGAAATGAAAGTTGAATTGAACTCTTCACTTTGCAGACTTTTGGATTTACTGAGCATTGCAGTATTTAGGACAGGTGCATCTTTGGAAAACAAAATACAAAACCAAACCAGAGATTTTTGTCCCTCTAAGAGTTTGTAAAAATAGAAACCCCACTGGTATAAYTATAGTAACAGCAGAAGTCTTCTTACTGTGTGTGGCTGTAGTTCAAGAGTTTATAATGTAGTTTATTCCCTTTACCAAAAGGAAAACAAACACGTTCAGGTAAGATTTCTGTTGCACACCCACATGTGGTTACAAGCCAACTAACCTCCTAGCTAGCAGTGATGAACTAAAGCAAGGGGAAGTAAACTACAAGATTTAAACCCTTGGCTTTAACTCAAGTTTAGTACATTTGAAAGCCAACAATGAAACAGAAAATACTTAGTGTCTTTTCTGGTAATGAAAGGGAGTCTATTGTGCAAGATAAATATACAACAAGCCACATCAACCTTTGCTGGTGAGCTTGTTTCATGTTGCTGGCTACACTCCGCTTCATCACCAAGCTCTCTGCTCTTCCAGGGCAGGTGGCAGAAGCGAGTGCTGTTCAAGCACTGATGCCATCTAGATATATTTGTTTGGCAGATAAGTGTAGGTTAAACCATCTCTGTAGTACCCAGTGCTGCGCTTGGACAAGGTAAACTATMAAATACTCAAATTATTAGCAGCTTTTCCAGGGTGCATCAGGTMATCTGCCACAAATATTCCCTCTACTGTTTTGCCAGGGACGGAAGTTCAACCCAAGAAAATGCAACTAAATCCTATACAGGTATGATTTGTTAGYATAAAGCCTATGCATTTTCACATCAGATATATCTTTTGGCAGTCAAGTCCAACATCTTGCCCTTGGCAGTACCCATGTGGATCCAYGCTGCCAATTCTGCAGGACCCATCAACCCTGCTCCATGCAAACAGCAGTCTGTGGATCTTGCCCTGCATCTTCTCACAAGGTCTCCTAGGGAGTACAACACTCCCAGCTTTCTCCCTCTCATTTCTGCTTCCATAGCCTCAGTCTCTATGGTAGGGGACCCAGGATTGGCAGAGCAGTCTCAGCAGAGTCCAGAGGARGAACAGGAGAGCATGCAGAACAAGATCCCTGGGGATAGATGACCAGGCAGGAAGGGGAAACTGGGGTGCAGAAGTGATCAGAGGGTAATGATTCCACTGAATAACCTCTTTCATATGTTTTTTGAGTAGGAAGAAAAATCATTAGCAAAATTATGGGTCAAAGAATACTCTTTAGCTTTGTAAAACAAGTGGTGCTTGTATTTTTTTTTTTTTTGTGCAACTAGCTTTCATGAGCTAAGAAATTAACTGTAGTGTACTACAACAAAAATGTACCAAAACATGTAATCCAGAAAGTGTCTACGGTAGCTACTGGCTTAAAGAGTGTAAATGGAATCTACGTAGCAAGTCATACAGAGGCAGACTGAACTGAAAGTGGTGTTGTCTCCTACATCCCAGTAAGCAAAATCAAAGCACTACACATTACTTACAATCAGTGCATACGCATTAGTCACACGTGTCAACATGATTAATACAAAAGGGAGGATTTATACACATTGCTCTTATTTTGCAGGTGCCGATACCTTTTCACCTCAGCAGCAGCGCAGTCACAAATGTCTTTTCTGTAATAGGGAAACCAGTATTTGTAACCACGATGAAGGCTTTGAAGAGTTTCAAAATGTCTTACAGATAAAACTCTGCTTAAGCTTCTGACGTTCCTTCTCCGTTCTCGTGGGGCTGCAGTTGYTCTCTTTCTTGTTCTTCTTGAGGTGGTCTCACACGTTTGAAGAAGCCCATCTGCAATTTGGAGAGCAACAAAGCAATTGTACTACTGTGCTTTTCAAAAATAGAGGCCTGTTCTTTATCTTTTTCATTGCTTCTTCCACAGATCCYGTTATTTGAATATTTTTCTGTTACCATATTTTAGTTCTCCAAAACCAATAAATACCAACTGGAAAAATAAAACCGAGCACTTCAGTACAGTCTCAGACATCACTTTTTAAATCAACTTCTTCCCAAAACTGTGGGGTTTTTTCTTAAATTTATCCCAAAAGTCAACAGATTCAGATCATTAGGGAGCCAAGGTATTTCTGCTAGCTGCTCCTACTATTTGAAGTACTACATTACTAATAAAGGAAAAGAAAACAACACAAAACTCAAATGTTACAGTACTTACCCTGTACATAACAAGCACTAGAACAGCCAACAGCAATAATCCTGCTAGGACAGCCAAAATTATAACCCACACTGGCACAGGCATTGGCTGGGGTTGAATGCCCCACGTAATATTYGTAGTTACCTAAAAGAAAGACACAAAAAAATCACATTCTGCACAGTCATGACAGAGTTCCTATTAGCAGGTTAAGCAGCACATATTTTAAAAGTACATGATATAATGTTTAAAATAATCTTAATCCATCATGAGTGGGAATGGAGATATATAGCTGTAGACTAATAGAAAGTGCTTTTTTGACCCAAATTTAGTAGGAATTTCAAAACTATTAAAATTATAGGGGAGGAGAGGGGGAAAAGTCTGTAGTCAGTGACAAAATGGCAGCAGGCATTCTGCAAGGTCAGATATTTTCAGTACTTGCATAGGATTCTGGAATTTTTCTTACAACATTCCTCAAAACAAAGATCAACTCTAAAAGGGTCAGGGTGTAAAAAATAGTAAATAATACACATTTGCATTATAAGCTATATTCAATAATAAGTGATCACTATCTTTTCTAACTCTCTTCTTAAGATTTTTCATAATCTAGTACAAAAACTTCTAATCTGACAGACAGAATGACCCATTTTCTTACTGCCTTCTCCCTGTCTCCTCTTGCTTGGGAAGTGCACAGATGTCTTTTTGCTCCATGTTCATATAGCACTTTATATAATATGAGTGTGATTCATTATGCAAGCTCTATGTACTAGTACAACAGAAGAAAATTTTAGAGTCAAATATTTCTCTAACAAGGGCATTAACAAGAAAATTASTACTGTTTTCCATTAATGCTGTTTTTCTTTTGCAACAATTAAGTCTTTAAAGCTCAAAGCAGTCCATGGCTGAACTCTAGTTTTAACACAAAATACTTCATTTTGCCCACAATTACATGAAAGTGACAYTAATACATGAAACAAAAAGGTCATAAAATGGGCATTACACCAAGTCATAAGCAGCTATTCAGTAACAAATCTATCCCACTAAAAAAGAAAATAAATCAAAATATTTATCTTTTACCATTCCTCGTTGCTGTATTAATTTCAAAGTAATGATGAATGCTAACTCAAGCTATATGTAAATAACTTACAATTGTAGAATTATGGATATCTTCAAAGGAAAGGTTCTTATAAGGGAATTCTATAACGCTGAATGAAGCGGATGATTTGAGAGAATAAGAGTGATTCTGATTTTCTTTCTGTGTGAGAAAAGCAAAAATAGCATTGCATATGGATGTAAAATTACTTCTTGTGTTTCTGAACCAGGGACAGGCTACACACAGGCACTCACGTTCATGAAAGTCTGGGTCCAAAGGCGGGATTTTAAATACAATATTGCACTCTTTCCCCTTTCCAGGTGGCCAACTTGACAGACTATCTTTAAACAATCAGCAGTTCCACAGCCCTGTGTATAAAAAGAGGAAGAACATTTCAATAATAAATATCTTTGAAGAGTCATCCATAGCGTTATTTTTTCATGAACACATTTCATTATTCTATTTTCGGTGCAGGACACAGCTGCATAAACTATTGAAGTGTCTTAAATAAAACCCAGTGTTGAACAACTATTTGTAGTAGCTGTCCATAAATGCATTGAGAAAAGTAGTTTGAGATGTTTGGATCCTAAAGCTGAAACATCTGTCAGCAGTTTTATGGTATGCACTTCATTTACATATTTAGAAATAAATTCTGCAGCATGGGGKGGGTGGCAAGTTCTGATCAATTCACATTACCATCCTTGCATATGAAAATGAGAGGTTTTTTTAATAGGAAAACTAATGGCAATTGACTGTACTGCCTGCCAACAACCACATGTTCTGTTGCATGCAGCAAAAGACTTCAAATAATATGACTGACCTAACCTCTAACTCATGTTTATGAGCTGGGAAGCCTGAGGGGCATTTCTCAACCACACCTCCATTAAAGTACTTAGGATAATATTGATGCTAGACCATCAATATTTCAGGAAGAAAGCAGAGCAAAACAAGGCTTTGCTTTCTACCTGTGGTTTCAATTATRCTACAGATAAAGGCACTGGACAGGGTAAGCACCACTGCTGGTGTAACGCAACTCAGGGAAGGCACTACTGTAGGTGCTGTCTACAGCCTCTAGGGCGAGGTCCTGCTGAGCCTTCGGGATGACCAGGCAAAAAGCCAAGTTCACTCTTGTGCTAAAAGCAAACAAGGCAGCCCACCACTCTTCAGAGAAGCATTTCTAAGAACTGAATGCTTGCAGCTTCTACGGGAAGATGAAGTCCTCTGAACACGTGCTCATCAACTGGAATTTGTAGCTGATTGCAACACTCACCTGTTTCATCCTGGTTATCCTCTTTTATTGCACTTCCTCCACCAAACTATCATTTTTCCCATTAGGAAAACAGCACAATATAGAAGAATGACACAGAATTTAATGCTCAGCTTTTTGTTTTGCTTTTTTGTTTGTTTTTAAGTACAAAACTAGCAACAGCATAAAACTTAAGGCTTATGTCAAATAATAGGGAGCAGAGTATCTTATTAGCAAACCACCCTTGAGGAAAACTCATGCATGTTAAAGAACAATCAAACCTAAAGAAAAACAAAAGGTGCATGTGACTTTTTGTCTGTTACTCTCTCAGGTACAGAAAAACCTCTAAAGCATTTTCTGAAATGACACTGCCTCTCTCGTGGAGCTCTCACTTCTTCATTTGAAAAGCAACTTGTAATCAACATATCAACGTTCAAAGCTTACCAAAGTATGAACGTCTCCCTCAAAGGCAGTTAAATCCCTTCGACTTATACGATGACCGCGATTATCTTCCCTATTAAGTGTTTCATTCTTATCCTCATCTTTAGGAGTAGAAATCTAGGATACACCAAGCAAATCCAAGTAATTGTTAATTATTGCATTTGAATTTAGACACCTGTAAACTTCAACTTTAAACTACTAGATCAACAAAATATATACCTGATCAGTTTTTTTTTTCTTTCTATCTTAACTAATGTTTGCAACTCTTCAGAACTTGCCTTCATCTACAGCTGTAATTAAAATGGTATTTGTTGCCTTTTCTAGATCACTGATGCAAATGTCTAATGAGATATAATGCAGTATCTTAAGTACTCCTTCAAATACAAGATTTTCATTTATCATCTCTAAACCAGTTCAATCAATAAACTGTTTTTCATTTTCATGTGTGCAAAGAACATAAAAATACTCCTAAGCCACAGTAAAAGCTTTTTGTAATTTTGTAATCTTTGATAAAATGTTTTTATTCAACACTCAACATTTTTAGCTCTATAATAAATAACACTAGTATGATACCATACATTGATATACATGTTTGTGAGTGTAGACATACACAAATATACAAATTCTTTTAGGSGGCTCTTGAAACAGAATACAATGGGTTTCTTAAATTGTTTTGGAAATTCCTTAATTTCCAATGTCAAACTGCAAATTTACATATGAGACTAGACAGAGGCAGGCTAATTTTCTTCTACATAAGAAATCTATAAAAGAAAAATTTTAAGAGTTGTGAAAATAAATTACTACAGATCACAGAACAAGAACACAGGGAATTTATATCAACAGTAAAGATGTTTTCTAATTATCAAAGATGTTAATTTTCTTCTAGGAAATAAATCCAAGAAGACTTAGATAAAAAAACTAATAGTGATTGGAATGTTCTGCTTAAGACCAGGTACTTCCACTGCTTCCAAATGAAAAGCCCTACAGCAGAGTTTTCAAGAACAAAACAGTAGGAAATGAGAGGGCACAATCTATTGTTCACCTTGACACATTTGACAAGGACTGTCAAACAACGCACTCGCTCTCCTTAGCAACAAGGAAAACCTAACTCAGACCGTTACATCTTCCCTCAGGGATTTGTGTATTTTTACGGTGTTTTCAAATCAAAAAGCAGCCACCACTTCACTCAGACAAAAAGAAAAGTCCTGATTACCTTAATTTTCAGAGGGTTGATCTCCATATCAGAAGTGCAGTTCATAGGACCATCAATTTCATACTGAACGATGTACAAGAGCGTGTCGTTCTTGTATTTGTAAGGCCACTGCAGCGTCATCATCACCTTACTGAAAGCACTCGGGCCATTGTTTCTTAGCTGATGATGAAAATAAAATCAACGGACACAAAAACCAATGCCATCTTTTTGTTATAGCACTTAGAGTAGCTAGTTTGTATTTGAGCCATAAACGACACTGAAAGCAAGACCTAGTTTCTTCTGCTTTGATAAAAATTACTTTCAAGAAAAGGTATGAGAACAGCTTTTTGTTTTGGAAAAATTTAGCTTTTGTTTTGCAGGCTACTGCATGAAGTCACAGCCACTGCWTGCTTCAGCCAAGATATTCTGAACACATGTTCATAATTTTCTTTAGATAAATTATATAACCTTATTATAGAATAACTTTAACTTTTATTATTCACATAGGTTTTGCTTAATTAAACAATCAAGATTAAAGCTGTGATCATTCTTTTGAAAAAAATTTCAAGACACTTCTTCAAGGCACAAGTTCTTTGTGATAATGATTCAGAACAGTTAGAATTCAAATGAACATCATGAATATTTTATATCCATGGTTCATTTTTTGTGTTCAAGTTATTTCAGATATTTTATCTAGATTTTGAAGGGCTAGAAAAAAATCTTACAGACAATAAAMCATGACTAATGATGTAAAATATCACAGTGTCTTGTACTCAGCTGGTCTTGCTACACTAATTGAGAGCTGTCTCTCCCTTCTTGGAGGCACCAGCGAATGACCCTGTATAAAGAGTCTTTGTCTCCACACAAGAACAAAATGGAGAAGAAAAATGATAACTCTATAGAAAAGCTAGGTCCAAGTATGTTTTTCTTTTACTTCTGTTTAAAGTCAGAAAACTGACATTGACATGAGTAGTAATTGTATACCTCATAGATGTGCTGAACCAGAGGCCCTATATCATCTTCTGTTTCTGGATGTTCCTTGGGCTGCCAATTTGCAACAGGAAGGAATATGTGATCAGGAGACGACACACTAAATGGTGGAGTGAACAAGTAGTTATTCAGTTATTTTCAAGTAKGAAACATTAGATGCAATTCTTTAGAAACCCCTGCCTCCCTCAAAAAAAAAGGCATGTCTAAAATAGGATCTCCAATATTTCATCCAATTTGATCAGTACAATCACAAGAATAATATAGCTGGCAATAATACTTTTTAGTAGTTTCCTTCTCACAACCCTCAAAAACCTTAATAAAATTGTATCAAAAGGAATAAACAATAAATATTGGGGGAATTTAGGAAAAATGACGACTTGGGAATTGAAGTTAATTGGCTAAACAAGAGAACTGTATAGCCTATAGGTATGACGTGATAATTTCTAATAAGTAGTAGCAGTGAAGGTAATGGAATTATTACACTATTAACACTGTGCTGAAGACAGCAAAGCCACTGCAAACTTATCTTTAGTACAATTTTCAAGTTTGGTTTTAGAAAATGTTTAGAAATTTTTGGATGAACATCCAGTTTGTGGAGGAGGAAAGCAATCTGGAGAAATGTGTGCAACATTTTTGCAATAGAGGTCTTCTAGAAAAGCTTATAAAAAGTGAAACTGACTTTTTGAAATCATTTCATAATTAATACTTGAAAGACCACAAGTTGACTAACAATTACATTTTCTCTATGATTAAAGCTTCTCCTTTTTCATGAAAACTTACAAACCTGAAAGCTTATAAGCTTACTAATTATATATAAATGTATATATGTGTGTGTGTGTGTGTGTGTGTGCACGTATATATGTGGTACGTGTGCAAGTTCACTTGAGAGAAGACATTTAAAATCAGTAGCAATGCTTACCCTCTAATTTCAACAGCTGCTAAAATGGCCAGGTCAACCTGATAGGAYGCTACTGGACTTAGATTGTCATACAGATTGGAACTGAAAAAAAAACCCAAAAACATTGTTTAGTGCAGCAAAAGAACTGAGTGTGTATATGCTATTGTATGTAACACCATGGCGTGATTCCTGAGCCACTGCTGGAATGCAAATACACTCAATGCAAAGGAGTAAGCACTCTGTTCCAGCAGTTCCTTTCTTAAGCTTGTGACAATCCCACAGACCACTTCACAGCACTTGTTTTGACCAGGGGCTTATGTGGCTTCCAAGTAATCCCAAGGCACAAAATTATGCGAGGGCTATTTTTGCCTACTCCTCTTCAGAATTTCTCAAAACAGTAAATGTCTGATTCAGAACAGTTCAAAAATGTCAGATTCACACACTTTATCTAGAAATATGCCAGATCTCAAAGCAGGTAGAAACAGCTGTACATAAATTCTTTGGACTTCTTATATATCTAGAGAATCAGAACAAACTCCTGCTACCCTTGCCAAGAAAGTGGGACACCTCCTTAAGCACATCCCACTCTGTCAAGCCAACCATACCCACTGCCTTTAGAAAGGTCTTCCCAAATCCCCTGCTTTCTTGGCTGCTGCTGTAGTCAGAAAAYACTTGCAACAAGTAAATACCTCATCCTTTCAGAGACTCAGGCTTTCTGGAATCGAGACAGCTTTGGAAATCTAGCTTTGTGAGTTTAAGACAACTAGCATGATCTTTAAAACCTCTTTAAGATAATACCTGTCACTATAAACTGTGATTACTATGTGTGATTGCATCACTTGTGTTAGAGACTGCTACTTAAGCGCTTGATCTTGAAAGACAGCAGATAAACAGATGGGCTCCRAAGATTATTTGCTTATTCCTTGCTCATTTATCCACTATAAAGTACCCTCCCAGGGCCAAGGCAAGACAAGAGCACGGTATTTACAGAATAGAAAATCTCCAGTAGAGACACCGAAAGGAACCATAAAACAAACAAACAAACAAAAAACCTCACTGCATATTGGAACCTATCATCAGGTAAAGAGTAAAGTATGTCCTTGCTTTGTGAGCCTTTGTGTGCCCACAAAGGGCACTGACCAAGGGTAGTTTGATGGGAAATACAATATTTTTTGCAGAAATACAAGACAAATCAGCTTAAGAGAGGGTATCCAAAGTGAGTTAAAAGCCAGCTACAAGTCATGCAACTCTGAACCCTAGGTCCAAAGCAGTGGCCTTGTGACTTCTGAAGAGAGGAATTTAGACAGTGCTGTGACTTGCAAATATCTTCAGTGAGTGAAAGCATATAATATCCAAGTAGAATATACCCAATACACTTGATTTGCAGAATTGAACATTTTACTAATATTGCAGGCTTTTTCTCCAATTCTCTTGGAGCAATTTTTAGTGTATTTCATTCTCATAACTTAACACAGGAGCAGGACAGATCCATCTCTCCCAATATATTTTATTATGTATATCATTATATATTTTATAGATTAAGACTGCTGATTTTCTCATAAATTTGTTAGAAGTTTAGAGTAAGATGATAATAAATGGATCTCATGGCTGTGTAGAGAGGCATGATGGTAGGTGGCAGTCAGAAGCCACATAAGGAAATTCCTTCAAATTAGAGTTGAAAGTGCTATGGAAATTCCCTTTCTCTTCCATCAGAAGAGTAGCATGATTAAATCAACTCTAAGAAATCATAAGAAAGATTAAGCTCCTAAATGTGAAGAAAAGGCTTTTGATTCATCATGGGTAAAAAAAAAAAAGCTGTATTTATAGCTACAATGTCAGTTAAGTGGCATAAAATCTTTATTGCTTAAAAAAATTCCTATCGTTCCTAACTCCAAATCTTAAATATTTTCTTTAGTAAATCAATATTTATGTATAACACTTAAAAGAAAGTGATGTTATATTATTTAACCAGAACTAGTTTGTTTCATTTAATTTTTAGATTATCTAGCTACTATATGATGCATCTAAAACTCTTCATTACAGAGTGTTTCTACTCATTGCGTGTGCAATGCCCCTTCTGAAAAGCTTAACCTTTCATCCTCAAAATACGCAATTTTACATCCTCAGAAGAATTTCAGTGTCAAAACATCAGATTTAAAACAGTGAGAAGAGAAACCCAAAGACACAGTTTGTTCTGTGGCACTACACAAGTGCCAAGAGGTCAGAACAATACACAATACAAAAATACAAAGTTTTCTTTGAAATATTTGAAATGGTTTTGTTCCTCATTACTAACACAGCAGTATTTCACTAGTCTTAGGGAATGTAAAAGCTGAAAGCAAAAGAAACTGCATTCAAACATAAAATTGGATATTCATTTTTTTTTCTATATTTTATGAAAACGTAAGTCATAAAAATTACTTCATTTTTTTAAAACATTCCAGAACAAAACCCAGAGAGTTAGCCGAGAGTGAAATACTAACAGGAGTTCATAGTCTCCTGCTTCAGCATGTCCTCTCTCAGGAGCAGTGCGTATTCACACACTTCCCTACCTTCTGATTTGAAGGTCAAACTTCACGGTGGTATCCATTTCCGACTGCTGGTGCACGCTGAAACGCAGGCCCGCTAAGAGCTTTAGAGAAAGAAAGTCACCACGGTTCAGTGGAAACACAATAAAATACATTGTAAAAGCCTCTCAAGTACAAATAGATGACAATGAAACACAAGGAGACACAAGGCACTGGGTCATGAAAAGACGACAGATTGAATCGGCCATTGAAACTCATCCAATTCACCAAGGTTAAAACTTATCTTTCTCACTATAGGCTTAGCTAACATATTACTGTCGTAAAACAGAAATGTATAGTTTACATCATCCTCATTTCCTTGTTTTAACCGGTTTTGCCTACAACAGATTCTTCCCTCAGATGCTGGCACCAAGTACAGCAGTTTGGAGAACAGCACAGTTCAAAAGTTCAAAAATTCACAGTTCACAAGGTTTGTTCTAACTCAGTGCACAATTGTGCTTGAATATCTGTGCAGTTCAGCGTGATATACCTCAAAAGAGGTTGCAAATTCTATTTATTCCCCTTTACAAAATGTTTCTTGGAAAAAAGAAAAAGAAAGAAAAAACACCCCACCATACTCAAAAGTTTTTAATTGTACTGATTTTTGCTTTATTTCCTCAGAAATTTACACCTACTAGGCTATATTATGCCTCAGTGACTCACTTTTAAGAGAGTTCAACTCTTCTAAATTCAGGTATGTTTGATGGAAGTGCAAAGGTTTTAACTAAACAAAATTGCCTTTCACGAAAACGGGCAATACTGTTTCCACAGTGAGGAAGAGGCATTATGGGCTTGCTCTTGCTCTATACTAAAGAGAAAAAAAAAAAAACCAAACCAACCAAACAAAAAAAATACATTACGTAGATCTAAAGATACAAAACTATGAGGGACCTAAGCTCGGGGATTACGCTATTCATTGAACTACTCATTTACCATAAAATTAATTTCAGACTAATTCAGCTGCATATTTGAAACAAGTTATTAGGGTTTATATTGAAGTTTTTTGGTTTAATGTGGAGGGCTAAATGTCAGCTAACATATTTATCTTGTAATTGTATGAGTAAATACCCACCCAAACCCTACTGTGCTTGTGAAAAGCACAAGCTGCTCTCTGGTTTGAACTACCACATACCTGCTGGACCAAATCTTACCTTAGTTCCGGCTTTCATGGGATTTCCCAGGTCACAAACTACCATGCGAGTTTGATTCTCAGTTTTAAATGCACACGACAGTCTTGCTAAAT
This sequence comes from Eudromia elegans, assembly GCA_003342815.1. NCBI lineage: Eukaryota > Metazoa > Chordata > Aves > Tinamiformes > Tinamidae > Eudromia > Eudromia elegans. The sequence goes on from PTEX01000034.1 coordinate 801,928, forward strand.
CCTGCAATAAGGCAGAAAGAAATATTAAGAAATGTCATTCTTTAGCTCTTGGCACCCGTATTAACGTCTGGAAAAGTTCCAGGCATGTTGCATTCATTTTAATGTAATTTCTCAGTCCTAATGTAATCAAATACTGAGCAGATTCAGCAAAATACAAAGGTGAAAGCCTTCATGGAAATGTTGAAACAAGACAGATATTCTTTCTAGGGTTATACAGTAAGATATTGAATACTCTTATGTTAGATAGCACCAATATTTTTGATAGCTTAAAGCATTTCTCTGTTTGATTCTTTAAAGCCTGTTTGAAGAACAGCTAACTAGGCATGGGTTAAAACTCCTCATAGGGAAATAACAATTGGAAAACAAAATAACACAAATAAATCACTAGCTTACTCAGAGCTCAAGTGATCAATCAGATTTTGGATAAATACACCAGATAAAGGTGTCTAGGGACTGATAAACCACATAAGCTTAGAGACCCATGAGCTCCAGAGCAGCAAAGGCAAACTTTGGACAACCAAGCAAGCTGAGGCATGGTCTAAAATACACAAAGGACATTGTACCAGAAGGGATTTTAAAGGTTTTCAAATACATTTTTCCTTCCCTTTTTCTTTTAGAAGACCAGCTGTTGCTTTAATAATGGAAGATAAGTTGCATCATCCCAAATAAGAGCTGTTTTAGTGTCTTAGCCTAAATCTCCCTATTCATTCAGAGTTACTGTGCAACAGAAATTTGAGGAAGGAGCCTTGGGGAGACTGACAACTAACAAACGACAACATACAAGCTAGCAGGCAATGCTGGCAATCCATATCTGAAAAGGCACATAATAATTTTCCTCTAATATTATTATACATTTTTTCAGATGTCTAGAATGATCATAAAACTGGAACCATTCAGGCAGGTGTCACRGCTTGGTTTAATGGATTGGAGCTTAAATACCAGCACTAAGGGACGCCTTCCTACAGGCTTCCAGCAGCAACTGAAATATGACTCTTCCAAGAGGAAAGACAGTTGGGCTTGTACCTCTCTGTTACGAACAACACCAATGAAGTCTGCTTGGGGAGGGACGATGACGAAGAGTTCTGCTTCATAGGCTCCTTCCCCTTGATTCTGAGCACTGACAGTTAGTGTCAAAGGATTGTCATCCCCAATATAAATCTGCTTCTGGTCACTGTATGAGAAAAAATATTGTACATGCACTGATGTTAGACGTTTCTTAAATATTTACATGAATGCACATGCTCATGAATTCTGTTACACAGATATATGTGCACATGCTGTAGCTAAGGGCATAAAAACAGCTGATGTTTGTGAGTGAAGGTATTATATGAAGAAAGGCTCTGAGCAAACAGAACACATCTAGCCTCAGGAAGGGATTGAGTGTCCTCCTTCTGATCTGCTATTATTTAAGAAACACATGATCACCATCCACATGCTTTGTCATATATGTAACAATAGAACCCTTACCTGCCCCTAGCTGGGCAGGTGACACCTCTTCACTGCTTTATGGCTCCAGCTAGTATTAAATAATGAAATAGCAGTGTCACTGCAACTAGCACTGTTTCATGCTTGCAAACATATGAACAGAATAATATGCATGCACCTCAATAATCATAGTATTTTGAGAGAAAGAGAGAGGAGAGAGACTTGTTCTTCCTAGTGACTTGCTAATGACATTTGATTACAAACCAGAACATGGGTTTTACGTAAAAGAAGAAAAAGATTCTTTATTTACCTCTTTACTGAAACCTCCAGCTTTGGTTTACAGATGTTATCATCACCACAATCCAGCAGAATAAATGCCTATGTAAAAAACATATGAATGTGGTTTTAGTAATTCCCACATCAGTTTTAACATACACTTCCAATAATATTTCATGACTAAAACAGGTTTTCTGAACAGCTGATTACGAAAAATCAGCATCTCATCAGGCTTAACATTTGGGCTTTTATATATGAGGAGTACTCTTCCCAATCCTGCAATAGTATGAGTGTCTCCATATCTTACATTTATTTACCACACTTTCACTAATCCATTCACTTTGACTTGCATCTTCACTATCCACATTACAAATAAGTCTAAAAATTCTCTGTATAAAGGGCAAAAATAAAAAAAAATAAAAAAGGCAAGCAGTGTTTGCACAGGGATAAATAGGTAAAATGTAGAGCAACACAGAGTAAGGAATGGATGAAACTATCACCTTTCAAGATTAACACCTTCAACACTAATTTAATATCTTTTCTCTAGAAAATTGTTAAGTGGTATGTGTGACAAAGTAGTCAAGCACTACGTAACAATTTAATAGAGAGAGAAGACAAAACTACTGAAAGCTGAAAATGTGTCCTGTGTTCTTCAACACAGATCCTCTAACTCTAAGAAATGTACCTGTCTGCTCATATTAGCAGGAGTGAACTGGTTGAGGATAGGAGTCAATCCTGTTGCATCGGCAGCTGTTCTGTAATCGAGACGGTATTCCATAAAAATAGTAATGGGAGTCAGTTTGTCTCTAAATTCAGACTCATCCTGAGGAAACCAAAAATTTGCAATTAAAAAACGTGTACAAAAACAAAACAGTCTTAGATATCCAACTCTCTATATTCAACTACCAGACATCCCAACATTAATACTGGGTAGTATTTTAGTTTATTGTTCATGTTGTTGTAGCAGTAGCATGTAAGTCAAAACAGCATTGGAATATCCATATTCTTCTTCATCTTTCTTTTACCTCTAAAGTAACAGAGTCTCTGCTTATTGATGTTTATGTTCCTTGTAAATTATAATTTATTTTGTGTCTGTATGACTTGGACAAGACCACCCTAAGATCAAGAACTGGATTTCCAATTCACTTACAGACCAGGATCTTAATCACAACATCATCCGTCCTTCACCATCTGTCAACACTTGAAATCTAGCACAGACATGTTTTAAAAATCTTAGTTTTATCCACTGAGCATGAAGTTTCTTAAACATTTATTCTTCTGTGGATTTTAGTCACTCTAACAGGAAATTTGTAACAGACATTACACCAAAAATTATTTCCTTGAAAAGTGGCTACTTACCCTCAAAAAGGCATCTAGTTCCTCACAGTTCATTTTGCCTCCCTTTGTAATAGTCATGTTCTTAGAGTGGCTAGGTTGTCTGCTGTGGAGAAACAGAGCTCTCCTTATAGCTCCTTTCTGTTTAAGTTTATCCAACAGCAGCTCCACTTGGAAATCTGTCGAATCCAAAGCATTTATATTAAGGATATTTCATCCACTTGAACACAAAACAGACTTCTATTGGAAAATGAGTTTAAAATTTATTTCAGCTATAACGAAAACCTAACACTTGTAATTTTTAAAACTTCCAGTTCTTCCAATATGAAGTCTGTTAATACATTGCTTATTGATACAGTAACTAAAAAGCATCATCACTGATCTAAGTCTGSATTTCACTCTTTCCTTAAAATTTAGAAGCATATTATTGGGTTAATAATTATTATGGAACTGCAAAAAAAAATGTAAATTAAAGCTTTTTTCAGAAAAAGTTAATGCAGTATCACAAATAATATTTACATTATTGAATTCTATTGCTAATCTAATTACCTGAAATATTTGATGTAAGTAATGAAATCTGAAATATGTAACAGATGTTTATATGAATGTTGTCAGRTCAAACCTCCTTTCCACATACCATACCAAAAATAAGGGAAGGGATTTACAATCAACAGACATAAGTTGATTGTAGCAGACAGCCTGCCACACTAGAAAACCTCTTAGAAGTAACTTAAAAGCCTGTTTGAAACAATCTTTTCCAGATTCTGACCAAGACATATGAGTGAAATCAATCAGAAGCTGATAATTTCAACAGAAAACAGACAAGTCCTGATTCTTTGTGGCTTGCCCATGCTTTGCGTCCTGCAATGCAAATGCAGGACCATTTGCATATGCTTCACTAAAACTCACCGATCACCAAGGGCTGATATTAATTCTCTAAAGACATAAGAGAACTTTCCAAGGTAAGCTCCACCAAGTTAAACACAGACTTCAAATGCCAAGTATGCTCAAATCCCATTGACTTCAACCAACACAACTTCAGCAAAAAGAAAAACTCTGCTAAATAAGTTCCTAATGTTGAAAACGGTTACTTAACTGGCAAGATTGTGCTGCAAGTGAAAGTCAGCTGTTTCAGTACTTGAGGAGAATACTGATCCATACTCATATTTGCAAGCAATATCAAAGGACTTAAAAGTTTTCAAACTAAGTGGAACTTACTGAGCGAGTTGGGGAGTTTTCCTTTGCCGTCCGCTTTTAAGCAGAACCTCACTTTAAAGCTGTTTTGGAGGAAGACAAAAATTAATTAAAAATACACTTTGCAAATGTTTTTTTCCTCTCCTTTTCTTCTAAAGTCATTTGTTCAAGGTCAAGCTACTTTCTTCTGAGACTCTAGCTCACTACCAAAACCTATTTTCCATAGGTGTGAGAAAAATTAGATCTAGATAATAATAAACAGTAAGGCAAGCAACGCAAAAATTGGAGTGTTGATTCATGTAGAAGCAGTGAAGCTTCACCAGGGAACCTGTGAAGCAGTGTTTATTCCTAAAAAAGTGCATCATTTATTGTTAAAGCGAAAAAGTATCTGTCATACTAACGAACTTTAACTCATGAAGCTAACGCTAGAAAAGTGAGATTGGTTTATAGATCAGGAACAATATGTTACAAAACAAAACAAAAAAATAGTCTACAGAGTTCCCAGACATCTCCTATAAACCCACTCCATTTTTCACCTAAAAAAAAAAAAATAAGTCAGCAGATGAGAATAAATCAGGTATAAAAGCCCCATGACCTATTGTACTCTTGGGAAGATCTTACTTTACTCAATTAAAACAGCTCATGATCACCCTGAGTAAGSTGTAATATAAGATCATCTTTGGAGACAACGTCCTTACATTGTTTTGAAGRAGCACTAATTTCGTTTTGGTCATTCTTTTATGAATGTTTTCAAAATTGAAAGCTTATGAAAATAAACCCTTAAAAGGTCCCTCCCCTTGAAGGAGAACAAAAGATTCCTTGCTTACCAAGAAACTTTCACATCTGACAGGGAACAGGCTTTGTTTTCCGGGTTTAGAATAGTTGGATTAACTTCCAGGGCAGCATTTACTCTGATAACTGGTCTAGCCCTACAAAGAAAACATCCTTTTGAACAGCAAGCAACATTAAACAATCCCCCTCCCACCAACCTGAAATATATGCATAAACATTTAAAAATATTTAGTGGAACATTAAGAACACCACAGAGCATTACAGAAAAGCAAGAATCAGTCTGTACTCGTTTACTACCACTGAAGTCATAAAGTGGGTAACTGTGTTAAGGAAAAGTCATGTCTATATCCAGAATAGACAAGTGAGGTCCTTTCCCCAGGTGAGTAGGAGTTGAGGAGAACTTTGGGACTGCACTGCACAGTAGTTGGCAACATTCGCTATATGTCGAGATCTAGACAACTGTTACTCAGAAAACCTATTTAGATTTTGTCTTAGCTATGGATAAACTAAGAAGAATAGTAGATTACAGACTGTAAATTTACCTACTGAAAATAGCAGTGAAACCTTTCTAACACTGAATAGTCCGCTCTTGTTTTGTGAGGAATGCAGACAGGGACACGTACCTGTATAGAACAGCTGTGTCCACACCAAAGGCTCCAACAATCAGATCTAGAAAGAAAGAAACACTACATGTCACAATTTTGTAAAACACGATGTTTGTCAGAGTTAAAGATAGTATGAAGTTATTCTAAAGTGAAATTTAGAGCAAAAGACCTGGATATCCATTTTTGTCCACATCCGTGGCTCCCTTCAGCGAGTACCCAAAGCTGGGTGGCATGGTGCGAGCTGCCCACTGCCCTTCCAGGATTTGAGAGGGGACGCTGTTCACCCCAGTTGCTCTTCCATTGTAGATATAAACAAGTCCTCTCTTGTCCTCCCCACCGTACGGGGCTGCAACTGCAATATCTGTAAACCAAAGGAGCAGTCTTCAGCATCTCCAAACACAGACAAGGSGAACATACTTCTGCTGACGCTGGTCAATACATTTTAATATTCCAGTTTCAGTGTGTGCCAGCAGAGACAAAATGCAACTACRCAGTTCATTAGCTTCATTTATAGACTGTGGGATACTGGGATTTTCTAGAAACTATGAATGTTTAACAAGARCAAGTATTATAGACTTGCATTTGCAAAAAAAGGAATGGTGCTGCAACCACTTTTGTGCTTAAAAACTGAGTCATAGCCAAATCATATGGATTTTGGATGTTTTAGAGGAAAGCATGAAACACCCAGAATGAGTCACTGCTGCAGAAAGATTACAAAACTAAGTGGGGGTATTTCATTAATGCATTCATGTACATCCAAAGGGTGTGACATTTTAATAATTCTGGAGGACTTAAATCAGCCTAAAGAAATGTTAAACATCCAATTCCAGTCTGTCCRGATCACTGCTTGGCAACATGTTTCATGGAAAACTTCCAATTAGTACAGTTATGCTGCATCTCCTAAAGCTTAATAAATTTGAGGGCACTCATTACCAGTGAATGAAARAGAGTGATAAATAAAATGCTAATTGCATTTTCCTCAGGAAATATTATCTGTAAAGAAAGCTTCTGAAGCATATGTAACATATAATTTTAGCATTATCCATGTAGATTCAAAGACTCCATTGACCAAGAAAGCACTTAAATAACATGGTATATAAGACAATCGGAGTTATTATGTATATTTGCTCTTAAATTTGTGACAGTTTTTCATAAAATTAAGTCTTCAAAAATCATTTTGTATTATAACTCATCTTTACAAATTGCATGAAAATATTTCAATCTTGCACCATGCTGTGATGGAAAGCATTTTAATTAATACATGCAAATGAAAGATCAGGAAAATAAAAAGACTAAATAATGGCAAAGAAATTAATTTTAAAGAGAGAATTATTTCACTATGATTTTCTCACTCAGATATATTTCAGGCTAAGACAGAATCAAAGCATCATTTGGATAATATGATCAAGTGAACAGATTTTTAGCTATCAGCTCTAACTTTTCCAATGTCTTCCTTAATAACTGTAACAATGTTGRTCTTTGCACTAATTCCAGTCTATTAATTAAAAAAAGAACACTATCAAAACCAATGACATACAATATTTTGAGCTACAAAACATATATCTTATTCAAACCAGTACATTACAAAGGAGATTAYGCAGTTAACAMAATTAAAATTTKATTTTAGTCCAATTATATATAAATCTTTTAATGGATAAGTCACTTATCCACTTAATCCTCCAGGTATTACTTAATAGATAACTGCTGAGACATATACTGCTTTATGGATCTCATCTCCATTTCTCAAAGGTTTCAAAATATGACTACTTTGAAACATATTAAAATATGATTGATATTACTACATGACAAACTATCTCAAGATAAAATGATATTTCCAAGATAATGAAAGAGAACTGAAGATCAAATCAAATGCCAACGATTCCATTAAAATATAGATTAGAGCTACCCAGGATATAAAAACATTCACTTAGTATATTTTTCAGTCTTTCAGAAAAAACTTAACTTGCAATCTGAATGAAAAAACCAAACTAACAGAAAAACATTGTGAGGGTTTTTTTAATAGAACTCAGTTCCATATCACTCCCAGAAATACTGAAGGGTGATTCCCAAAATACAGTGCTCCCACTAGGCTCACTGGAAGCATCTCTTCCAAAATTCCGTGCTTCTTGCCTGTTTCACTGCTTTCCACTGCTGTGGGAAAGCAGTAAGAAGCACTGAACAAGGGCTTCAGAGTCCACAGCTTGGCAGTAGGAGACTCAACCTTCTCATCCAAAGACTTGTTCAAGACACCCAACTCTGGATATATTCAGCCCTAGTACAAGATGCTTCCACCTAATTCTTCTACTTTGAAATGTTATATATATATATATATATTTTTTATATATATATATATATATATATATATACACACACACACACATATATGTGTATATATACATCCACACACACTTTTTTTTCCCTCAGGAAATCTCTTCTATTTAGAGTTTTTAAACCAGCTCCCCTAAACAAATGATTTTCTTTGGTCATCTCTGCATTTCTGGAGAGCAAGATTGGCTTTAAACAATGGAAACTGGAAAGTGAGAGTGAAGATGTCCTAACAAGTCACAATGGAGAGTCAGTTATTTAATTAAAGTTTCTGCTGTACTTATTGCTTTGGAAASAAATATTCTGATCAACGTAACAACTAAAATAATCCATGCTGTAGTTTAAATGGTATAGTCTCTGCTCGATGCATACATGTAACTCCTGTTAGCATTCTTGGGAGTAGCATATAAGCATCGAAAGGAGTCTAGACCTTAGTGTCCAACATTCACTCATGGTTAGAATGTGTAACATTTGTCTGCAGAATCCACATTCACWGTGTTGTCTAGGTTTACTCTAAAAACTCAATACATTGTTCAATAAATGATGTCCTACCATTGAAGCCATCCTGATCTAGGTCACCCAGAGGTGCAATAGAACTGCTGAATCTTGCAAATATCTCAAACCCATTCAGCTTTGTGATCTGAAACCCTCCAGATGCTCGCTGAAGGCAAATGGAAACTTGGCCGACCTCTTGAAGTTTCCCATCAGAACCTCGATCCATAAAGAGAGGGGCTCCAATAAACAAATCTGTATAACTGGAGCAAAGAAGGACAAGGTTCTTCAATAACTGCAGAAAAATTCAGTTCCATTCTCTCAGGTATTCATTAAGTGGACTAATGCAACTCTGAACTACGTATTAAGATGAAAGTTTCCCATCCTTAAATTGCAAATAACAGCATATATTTACTGACAAAATAAGCACAAATACAGTGGAATTTAAAGCATGCAAATACACACTGGTCAACTCAGAACACATATCAAAATGAATCTATACTCCTTAAAACAAACTCTGTGTGCCAGTGAAGTTGTACATTACTTCTTTTTTTTCTTTTTCCTTACAGAATTAAAAAAAGGAGGGGAGGAGGGAAGGGAAAGGAGGAGAAAGAAGGGAAATCCACTTACTTATCCCCGTTGATATCTGTGGCAGCCACTGAATACCCAAAATAGGCAGCCATCTGGAAAGCAAGGTTAGAACAAATATGAGTTGTGCTGATATAAACATACTAACAAGCTCATACACAGCTGTACTGAGGTTTTAGGGAGATGACACATACTGCAAAAATGTATCCTTTTTGTATCCCTTCTTGTTACATTTTCATCTTTCTTCCTTACTCTATCAGAGAGCAAACCATTGGCAACTTCCCCACTGCTCCTTTCATGATTCAGCCCCATTTCTAATTCTGCAAGTAAACAGCATTTGCTCCATTCAAATAACTGCTCTAAGCAATATCATAAAACAAGAACTGACAGAATATATATACTCCTGTATACTTTAGAAAATTTATCTTTGGCACTTAAATTAGTAACGTATAATTATGCTCCCAGACCCTAGAKCTCTCCACATGTAGCTCTTCTATAGGAATACCCTTCCTCTCACCTGTCCCATTCAATAAAGCTACAAACCTGCTCTCCAGTGAAGTTGTACATGGAAGACATGTTTTCCCCATTGTAGATGGACACCTGCACATTAGAAAATATACATTATACCAGAGCAGCAATACTTATTCTTTTATTTAATGTAAAGTTTGAGATTTCCTACCATGCCCAGAGTTCTTGCTGCTCTTGGGACTCCCGACACAAAGTCTGAAATATAAAGCAAGACACACAGATAAGAYTTAGGTTCCAGAGCATGGTGACTTTGCTTGAACAAGGTAGATGATTCCTAATGCTTTGCATACTTTTCTGCACACTGTGCCATTTCTGCTATGACTTTTATTTGAGAGAGAAGTCTAGTATATTAGTATGATTTTTCACTGAAACAAATGTCTTACCTTCTATTCCATCACCGCTGAAGTCTCCAACAGCCACTGAATAACCTGATCAAYAGACAAGATTATTAAATCACTGGAGAAGCTCATTGTATCTTTCATCTCTTTACTTTCTTCACAAGCCTGTACACTGCCATCTCATTTCACCTTAAGATACAATGCAGTAAGTCCCACTTTCGAGTAGTTTGGGTAACAAACAGCAACACCAATAGACTGTAAATGATCACCGTCTATGCAACATACAGGGAAAATTCACAAGGTCATCAATTGGATTTGTTCTGGCAGTTGATACCAAACTTGGTACTCCAGCTTTTGGGGATCAGGGTAGGTTTTAGATGGACTCAGAGGTCCCTCCTAACAAAAATACTCAAAACGACTTTCAAAGAATTTGAAACATAGTAGTCATTGAAGCGAAGCAACTATTTACTAGCAATCTTGTCAAAACTATCAGCTTTGGACTCTGCAAATAAGTTGTCTTCTGAAAGAAATGCTGAGAGATGCTTGGAATAGAGAGAAATCCTGCCTGGGATACCAAGATAATTAACTGCATCTGTCATGATAACAAATTACAGCTTTTTAGTTTTCAGATGTTTAGTACTATCGTTTATACTTAAATCCAAATAGTGCAAAGGGCAGTTTTTCAAGTACAGACTAGTTTTCTTCCTTTTCATACTACATACCCAAGTAGCTGTCATCAAAAGTAGCGCTGGCTGGTCGGGTTGCTAACTGGTCTTCATAYCTCGTACTGTAGATTCTCGAGTCATATTTATCCACAATCTCTGCCACTCGATCCGAAATAAGTTGGCCTAAAGGGAAAGAAAGCAAAGATTAACTAAAAGCACATAAATTGCTCGAACTGACAACAGAAGCCACTTGTACACAGGACTGCTCAGTTAGGTAAMAATAAATACAGGTGCATGGCACTGCAGAATCAGGTCATCCCGCCTGTGATGAGTATCATAGCACTACAAATTACCATGATAGACAACAACCTGGTAAGAACAGTCTAACACTGCCTTCTCTGTGTTCACTTCACTAGCCGCTAGATGGGGACGTGATTACATTTTATCAAAGAATTTTCAGAAAAGTACTTCACATACCTATTCCCTAGACATGTACAATACTTAGGAAAAACTACTATTCTGCATTTCAGAATGAAAAAAAAAAAAGAAGAAATTGAGGTGAAATTACAGTTTCTTATCTAGAAACAGAGTTGAGATTTTTTTTGGTGGTAAAAGAGAATAAAGTTCTTCAAGGAGACGAGCTGTCACTTTTGTCAGAAAGCAACTAAATCAATACACACAAATAAAATCCATATTTTATTGTATCTGCAGGTTATTTTCACTCATTTTATTTTGTTTATAGCCTGAAATAGGCCTAGAAACACGTTTCCTCTCTTACTGAGAGGCCACTCTCATGCTTACATTATGAAAACCTTTCATATTGGTATTTACAGWCAAAAGGAGGCAGCTCTTTCCTGAGCACAGCAGTACTATCTTCTGGACTGCCTTGACCATCACAAGAGGGRCACTCAGGCATTGACACACATATTACCAAAATATACAGGAAAGGCTCAAGGAAACAATATAGTTAGAGATGAGATGTGCACCACAGTGAAGAGCTTAACAATATGTGTTTAATATGTTTGTCAGAATATCCAAAATCGACAGGTTTTGAAAGTACAAGCAAAATATCCTAAAGGCTATCCTGAAGGCACGGACTMTCCAACCAGTGGAAACTTCACCTTCCAGACAAATCCCTTTAAAATGTTCATACTTATTTTAAAGACAAAAGGCTTCACTGTACAGTTGAGCTTTATTCTAGTGCTGCCTTGTTGTTTCAAGAAATATTTGGAAGGAATCAGGAAAATTATTCCAGGTAGTTTTCTGGGAGGTGAGGACATTCACAGTGGTTTGAGGAATATGGATACAAAGGAAGGAGAGGATGAAGAGGAAATCAAAGAAGTCTTTCTGCTGTGTCACTTATATGGTATATCTCACCTTGCCAGTAAAAACTTCCAGGTCCTCCAAGTAACACCCTGTCTCCCTAGAGAAAAAAGCAGGAATCTTTATGTTAAATACATCTAAATACATCTAAAGAATGAGACTACAAGAAAAGAGACTACAAGAGGGTATGGGTATAACCTATCTATATTGCAACCCAGCAATCCCATACACAGTTCCCTGTAGTTTCAACAATGCTAACATGTTTCATTTTTGAAGAAATTATTCATAAAACACACCGTGTAAAAAGCTGAGATAAAGGATGTCCTTTGATGACTTTCTTTCCTATTCCTACGTAYCCAATTAAATGGGGACATTTAAAATCTCTCTGAAGAATTATAATTTCATTTTAATAGACTATTCTACCAATGTAAATCCAAGACAGCAGAAATACAATTAGGGTAAAACTTTAAGCGATGAATTGGATACAGTGTCATCATAACATTTTTGTATCATATACAAAACTAGTTTCATCTTCTGCCTCAACCACCTTTTTTTTTTTTTTTTGACTTATAGGAAATTTTAATTTTGAAGGGCTGTGATTCAATTCTCTCACCCTGCGTTCCGGGATACAACTGCAACCCGCAGTCCTTTCTATAAGGTCTTCCTTCAACCACATTCGCTATCCAAGTGCCGACAATTTGCGACCTAAGTGCTCTCCTGACTCGGGTCATAGGCCCTGCTGCATCATTGAACCACTTATCCTGGTTTCAATCTAAAAATATTCTTCCTCCCAGAAAAATCTACGTCAGAGATTTGGGGGGTGTCTTGGACCTAGACTTGCCCACTCAGCTAGAGGAYTGGACTTGTCCAGCTTGGTCCAGCAGCCAGAGGACTGCACAAGGTTTGTTTTAACTACRGCTCAACAACTTACAGCCCTGCACTGCCCTTGCCACAGTTTCCTTCAGAAGCAAAACAGGGGTGTCCCTGGGCAAACAAAGAAGGGTCAGGACCCAATTACAATGTGTGAAGAACACAAAAACAAATCACAAGAAGGATTTGAGCACCTTAGTATGTCAACACTACACTGAACAGTTTAACCACAGAAGGCAAAGAGCTACAGCTAGTTCTTAAACTTGTATAGCTTTTTCATTGCGCTTGGATTTCAAAARCAATTGAGAATTAAATATATATACATATCTATTTAAATATATCTATTTTTATATATATATTTATATAGTTATAGATATATATATACACACACACACACACAGAGGAGGTAAAACAAAGTATAAGAAATGCGAAAGTAAAAAAAAAAGTGAAACTAAAACAAAAATAATTCAAGTTGATTTGAAAACCAAAGCTTAATTCAAGAGAAAATTAAGTATTTACCAGTTTCTCTTAAGAGCAAATTATTTTTCCCTCAAGTAGCAGTCATGCATCATTCCTTTCAAAATAAGTTTCAAAAACCTGAATACTACAGTTTGACTTGAGGACTAGTTGTAGAGAAGGTTTTTGCCAGAAGGCTGGAAAAGCTGATTACTTGTTTAGGACATGATTCCTGCAAGAGGCCAAAGTGTACTCTTGTGAAGACTAGGAAGAAGCAGGTTTATAATACCGGACTCTTTCGAAGTTATTTTTGGTTATTCAGCAGCTTTTCCTCTCCAAGAATTTATTTCAGAATAGCCATAGCTATTCAGAATAGCTTATATTTGGCCTGTATCAAGTTTGCTGTTAACTTGTAACCGTCTGCTGACTCATAAGAATTAAGAATCACGTACCTTTGTAAAATCAATACTAAATCCACCTTGACAAAACCCCTGTCCATCCGCATCAATAATGGCTACAAAGAAAAAAAAAAAGTGTGGAAATAAAAAGAAAGAAATAAGGAGAAAAAAGTTATTGGTAGTGAGATACTTCCATGGAAATGAGAATTTTTAGGTAAGTTTGCACTGCTGAACTTGAACTTTGGAAATTTTTTCTCCTTTCAAGTTTCTAAAGGTGTTTCTCTACTTCCTAAATATGTAACTTCTCTTCAACAACTTGCCACCAGAAGTTATTGCAATCTCAGAGCTGGTCTAACAAATGTTCTAGTCTAACACTGTGAGAGTAAACAGTGAAAATTAGCAACAGAAAATTACAAAGAGTGGAAATTAGCACTTGTGCRAAGTCCTGCTCCCTAAAAGGACTAGCCTTTTTAAGTAACTTGAAAAATTAACTTTCAGAAATTCTAGAGATGCTCTTTTAAAAAGCACTTTTAGGAGTTTTTCTCCTCAGGTCCCAAATATGTTGTTCTAACGTTGGACAATTCACACAGCTGTGAAAAGCATCAGCTAAAAACTAACAATTTCTGCCCATTTCACGTGCTACAAGGAAACATGCGCATGGCAATAGGACAAAGAGAAAGGAGGTGGGGAGCTCAGTTGGAATGAGTKATTCCTACTGAATCGGTCAGTTTAAAATTCAGTGTCCTCAACTTCCCAGGGTATTTGGATTGAGATTTTGCTCTCATCTGCAGTGGAGAAAGCCAGGTCTGGAGGCTGACCCCCACCTGGAGGAGAATCCAGATGTCTGGATGTAGCACAGAGCTTTGGTGAACTGCCATTACTTTTCCTAATTTTTCTATTGCATACTACATATGAAAGGGGGAAACATCTGTAAAAAGCAAAACCTCTTCCAAGGTACATAAAATATATTATAACCTAASAGAAATTCCAAAGAGAAAGGCAAGGAGTGCTGAGCACTTACTCGACCTGCAGGGCGCATACTCCACCGCTCGAGACCCATCAAGCAGGTAGCAGGTTCCCACGGGCTCTCTTTCCTGCTTTGTTTCTGTCCTCCAGTGATACAGAGGGGCACAGGCCTAAGGGGGACAGGGCAGGGAGAAAACAAATCTCTCCACAAAATGCTGGGGGAGATGGAGTAACACAACTGAGTTCCAACTACAYGTGGAAGAGCAACTTCCTCCCCAAAGCCCAGTTTCGGCACATTTACCATGTTATCCATCAAGAGGACATTTATATCATCGCTGCTGGCAGGGGGAAATTTCAATAGTTTACATTTTTCAAAGATTTAATTTTCTAACTGATTTTTTGTAAGAATCTACAAAATACTAGTCTTAAAACAACATTTTTAAAGAATTTATCAGTAATTTATAACATATAWTAATTTCAGTAAATCTACTGTATTTTCCTTAATAAAACATAAAAATGATACAATCTTTGTTTATAAAGCAGTAAAAAAAAGCTAGTTATAAATTCTGAAAAAGAGAAATCAAAGTTKTGAGACTTTTAAGTTACAAATTATCAGAATCTTTTCAGTCTTTTGATACAATATTTTAGCACTGAAACATCTGAAAGGCATCATGGGCTTACCAGAATTTTATCATTTTTGGATCTCACAGAGGCTCCAAACCACTGATGAGACTTAAATTCTAGAGGATCACCAGGAGCAAAATCTCTGTTGCCTAAAAAGAAAGAGAAAAAGAAGTTTAGTTTCACAGGAAACTATAAATTATGAATAAAAACAAGCAAAAGACACTTCATGWACAGAGGCAGAAAACAGTACACAGGAGATTATCATGCTTTTACAGAAATATTCTTAAAATGAGTTTTTTTTTATTCAGTTTTATACCTAGGGTGAAACACAGCTTAGAAAAACATACACATACCCGAGGCATTAATAAATAAATAAAACTGATCTAAAAGCAAGCCATTTATACCATGTTTGCCAGGGCCACAAAGTGCATCTCCTACTTAAGATGTTTGATTTTCATATCGGATTACAGCCTTGTTCACTTTGATAATCAGTGCCAAACCTAGTCCGTACTAAYGCTTTTGGAAGAAATATTAYCCTGCCTAAATTAAGTGAATTTTATCACTGACTGGTAAGGGACAGGAATTCTTCTCCTGTTCTGCCAAGTATGAGTATTTCTGTCCCGAGTGTCACCACAGCCTGCAAAGCACAGCCACGATCACACCCACAAGGCTAAAGCTAAAGGGTCTTCCATAGTAAAAATGTCAGAGAGCACTTGCTCATGCAGAAGAATATACTGAATAAGGAGAAAAAAAAAATGCACAGGAGAGATTTAGTAGTAACAAGTTTGTGAGKGGCATTTTGAACAAGAGTGAATGCTAAGTCTTTAAATGATTTCATATTCCTCCTTTAAAAACACTGAAACAATGGAAACTTTGCTAGSCTGATGAGAAAAACATTGAAAAAGAGTCTGAAAAGATGCTTAAGGAAGAAAAGGAAAAAAATAAAAAAAAGAAAAAGGCACCTAAATCGCTGGTTTGCAATGCCCAGAGCTGCAGGAGCGATGAGGTCGCCAGCCRTACCTCAGCTCCAACGGGCTGGCAGGAATCCCACTGCCCAACCCGGTTATGAATCAGCACCTCCTTGCTCAAGACCTGGGATCACTTGAATCAAGCCTTCCTTGCATGCTTTACACCTTGGAAAATACGCTCTGTCTCCAGGCACTTTATTGCATCAATCAGGAAAGCCCTGTAGAAAGGGCAACAAAACTGATTCTAATCTCACCATCCACCAAAATGAAGAAGCATCTGCACTAACCTCATTTGCCTTCAGACTGGAGCTAGGTAGAAATCCAGGCAAGAGTGCATAACATCACTGAGAGCTATTTTCATTCTCTCTTCCAATTTCAACACAGGCAAAAGCGGCCAATAAAAATATCCACTTCCGCTGCCTCCACCCTCCTTGCAGAAACAGATTGAGAGTCCTGCATGTCACCTGCTCACGGAAAAGAAATCCAGAGRCAGAGCTAGATATACTCAGAAAAGAAATGCCCTGAACTTCCTAAATCTCTGTTTTGTCACCTTCTTTCATCTTCCTTGCTTTAATCAAACCCTCACCCATGAAAAAAACACCCAAGGATGCTCTAAGGATGCAACCAACCTGCACGACTGGGTTCATCTCAGTGAAACTGTCAGCAGAAGGAGGGTAGTAGCTCTGTCTACTTCCTCACTGCCACATGTTCCTGTGCCCTCTGGACGCAGGAGTGCAGCAGTGCTAGAGCAGAAAGCAGAGTCCTACTGCATTAAGTAGGAGGAAAGTGTATAGTCAGACCAGACACTTCCAGTCCAGGTTTCAGACAAGCACCAGCTAGACGCAATGGTTTGGCTGGACCAATCTCATTTTATCACAGATGCCAAGGGAATTATTTCCATAAAGTTTCAGTTGAATGCATCAGGTGAAGCAATAGAGCACAGACATGAAGCAATAAAAACCAAACCCAACTGAAGAGTAGTGCTTCTTTGTGCCTTCCATGGTCCTTGTTGACTGCTCTGGAAGGAACCACTTGTCTGAGCAGCAGATGCTGCCAAAACAATGCTCACTGCCTTCTCCTTGTGCATTCCCAGCACTGTCCCAGCTCGAGGAAGAGCCAATGTCCACAAGAGGCAGCAACAGAGACATTTCTCCTCAACCTTTAGAGGACAAAAACATTTTTCCTGTTGCACTGAAAAATTGTAATCGACTCTAAACCAGAAAGATAAAATTAGAAACTTATCTTCGATTTTATTTCAGTAGGTAAATATTTAGGCTTTCAGATATGGTCAGAAGAAATGACTTTAGAAGTTACATCATTCACTTCTGAAGGCCTAAAAAACAAGCTGGGGACTCTCATGCTCAAAAGCATAACACAGTGGAATATATTCTATACACAATCTATACATTCCATTTTGGCTAGCTATATTGCATTCACTTGGAACACACTGCTATTTCAGACACATTTTACAAGTTGTTTTGTAGTTAGACAAATTGTCTGTGTGCCCACACATAYAACAACATTTTTTGCAAGGTTAAAATGTCTTACATTGGGTTTAATGTCTARCATTGGATTTATCCTCTAACGCTCGCAGGGCCCTTGTGGGAAGGGAGTTCCTATACTGCTTAAGGCTGACTACAACACAGAAAAATGTGTTAAAGCACAGGAAAGACTACAATAAGTGTGGGGGCGGAGGAAAAGAAAAAAAAAAAACACCACATACCCTTTGGAAACATGGACTTTTAAAATAAATAAATGCTGACCAAATCTGACGTCAACTTGCCTTTAAAGAAGAAAAAGTAACTTCTATTTGCCTCTTCTCTTTAAAAAAATCCCCTCATTCCAACAAAACCCTGTGTAAATACATTATAAAGCTTTCCCTCTGTTCAAGAAAACAATTCTCTGAGGAAATCTGGAAAACACCCTGTCATCAAAAACCCCACTGCACTGCACGAGAAAACATTTGGGTTTCTGTTCCCGATTGGGGAAAACAAAACATTAAAAGCATTTACTTGTGGGCTCTTGCTGAAGCAAATGAGAGTTAAGATAAGGTGTTTCAGCTGACTACAAAGTACAGTTATCAAGGGAGGTCACAGGCCTGACTTCTGCAGTTCTAAAACAAGGAGTCTATCTTCACTGCTGTTTTATCACATTAACTTTTCAGTAGTGGTAAACACTCCCCACCCCTCAAGACCTTTTAAAAACATTAAATGAAGTGCAATACTGAAAGGATTAAAACATACAAGGCTTTATAAATCAAACCCAGTGTTTTGAGAGAATATAGTCAATCTCATTGCTGTAACAGTTCTTAGAGCCACYGCTATTTTTTCATGCATTTTCTTTCACAGTGTCTCAACTAAACCTAATGAATGTATTTAAACAGGCAATCAAATATAACTAAATCATACAAATTAGGTTGTGACTAGCATTATTAAAGGAAATATTCCAATTTCTTCTACAAAACTATTTGTCAGATTAAAAGGCAGCCACTACAGGGATGTCTAGTTGATGGTCATTAATCCCAGGTTTACATCATTTGACCGTAGGGTGTTATTTATAACTAAAGCAAGCCTATGCTGCCGTTTTTCCTTTGCTCTTTCTCACTAGACACATGATCACATGTGTCATCACATGAGGATTTCCCATGACTCTTGCATTGGGGAAAAAGAGCTGACATGCCAGCTCAACAGTGCTCAGCCTCACAACATGCTCTCCGGGTAGGGTGAAGGGTTTGTGAAGCGAAGAGCAGAACTGCTTTTAAAACATCTGTTCCACACACTCAGCGCTACTGCTGGACCAACGAGACACGCTCATTTCATTGCACTGGGTAGGATTTTCATTTATATATTGAATCTGTAGTATCAGCATGGTAGGTAGAAACTGCATAAAAGAAAAGCCTAAGTCATCTTCCAAATAATAATAAAAAGACCAAAAACATTCTCGGGGAGGGAAGGTGTATTTCTGAATTTCCTTTAGATGTTATCAGTTGCAGAGGCAATGAGGTTACTATCAAGTGACTGCAGCTGGCAAGTGAACTGGGCTGGTATCTGCAACGTGTAGCCCCCTTGGAAGCCAAATCCTTGCTCTTTGTATGGAAATGAGGGAACAGGACCATGCACATCTGCCCCGATCCAGCCTGAGCCGCAGCAGTCACAAGTGAGCTGGTGCAGCCTGCTCCACTGTCACCACACTAGGAACACCTGAGAAGCTGTCAAATTTAAATATTAAATTCACAAAATCCCCCGGAATAAACTTCCTTGTGAAAACTTCATGAAAAATGATGGTCCCAGTCGTAGGCAAATGGCAACTTGATGCAGCTTGCCCAAGGAAAGACAACATTATGCAATGTACAAGAGCGCTCTTTCATCAACCCGAGTTCCACGTGGAATAAGGCTGGCTGCCTTTCATCTAAAAATCACAGAGATTTCAACCTCGCTTGGTTAATGAGCCAAGAACAGGCACAAGTTTGTCTCTACTTGGAAGCCCCCATTCTGGGAGGCAGCTGATGCTTCCCASGGGTTTAGATAAGGAAGAGCCCATGATAAACAGGACTTGGAGCTTCCACTCTTCCCCTTCCTCTTTCCAGGGCAGCTCTGCAGCAACAACCGCATCTTCTCCCTTGGCTTCCAGCAGGCAGGAGCCTTTCTCTTCCCGTCACATGAACAGATGGTCCTCGCTCACAAATCTCCAGGACTTTCGCAACCCCACTAAAACAACCAGGTAAAAATAAAACARTCCCTGGTAGCAGCAAGTTACTTTCCCAAACCATCAACCTCTCCCAGACTCACTGTGCCTCCTTATTCCACAGGCGGAGAAGATGGAGTCATGAACCACCAACTCATTGGTACCAATGACCAAGATCTCCMAAAGCAAATTTGAGTCTTGACGCCATGGCTTCCCAACATCAGCAGATCCTAAACCGTGCTACATGGGCACACAGAGCTCCACAGAGCAGTCAACTTACCCATTTCTAACTAAATAGGTCACAGGCAGATATAGCAGCGTCAGCCTGTGGCTCAGGCTGGCAAACAAAGCCCCTATTGTGCAGAGTCACCCACGGTGGGGGAGACAGAAAACATCTTGGAAATGCCAGGAGGAATTCACCAGAGGAAAACAGGGCAAGGTTTAAGAGTATTTTCCCTATCATTAGCTTCTCTCTATCCTTAACATAGATCAAAATAGTCAATCTCAAAAGACTTCGGACAAAAATAAAATTAAGAATAATTTGTTTAAAATTACTCTGTTGTGGCAAAACACATGGGAAGGTGCTGAGAGAGGAGGACAATAAAGCTATCTGCTAAAGTGATAAGGCTTTATCCAGAGGCTACGCTAAATTGTTCTTCCAAGGCAATAGAAACACTCCCAGATGAAGAGGACRTTAACACTTGAAATGCTCTTAGTTTTTACTAGTGAGCCGTTTCTGCAGGGAGCATCCAATCTTCAGTTTTGAGACCTGACATAGAGAATGAAGGCAGCAGGAAAAGTSTTTCACCAAAAAGAGGGATAAACCTTGGCAGCGTGTCGGTCTGTAACCCTACGTGCAACCGAGGGTTGAGCAAGCATCATCCAAGCAACCACATCTTTCTGAGCAACAACAAAGCCTTCTCAAGAACTCTGCCGTGCATCAGCACAATAGCTCAAAGCTGTTTTACAAGCACATTTCCTCTCCTAACAGCTCGTGGGAGCACATGCCTTTCTCTCAGATCATTCTAGGTGCAGACTGAAGGGGCATCTGTCACGACAAGCGCTCTGCAGGGCAKCAGTCCTTAATTCAGACCAATTCAGTCCTTAATTCCAGACCTAGCAGCCTTTTACAAGAAAAACTGTGACATGCAAAAGAAATGTTATCACCACAAGCCATTCATTTATATTTTTAGGAAGCTATTGCGTTTCCTTGCCTCCCACCCACCATGGTCCCTGGCTGACGAAGAGTTAGGTCATCGGAGAGGAAAAGCAAAATAGTTTGAGGAGGAAGACTGTTTCCGTTTGGAAAGCGAGCACGCAGGAAAGGCATTTGGTTTACATTAATTTGCTACATGTTGCTCACACGTGTGCAGCGTCACTAACTCCAGCTGGTCACAAGGGTCCCTGAAGAGTTTGTGCACGTCCAGCACAATGAAAACCCAGAGCTCTCCCTTCATCAAAACCTCGTGCCCAAATAACAGAGGGATTTATCTAGATGCAACAATTAGCCAAGCCTACCCACCCTGCTTTTCTATGTAAATCATAAAATAAATAACGTAACTTGCTGATTTTGTTGTAGAACTTATTTAAATTACCCTTGCGCTTACTGCTTTTTTGCCTAGTTCAATAAACTTTAGATCTTCTTCTCGCAAAGAAAAGCCGTGTTCAATTTTACACATGAAAAGGGACGACTGCAGAAAATAAAACACATCTCATAGAAAACCCTTGTAACTTTTCAAGAATCTCCTCCCAGGCAAGAGTGTGGAAATCCCTTCTCAGCGATGGGTGGATACCTCTGCGCAAGCTTTGCTGTGCTAATCCTTGGAGACCACAGGAGGAGAAGCGGGGAAGGAGAACAGATATATCTTTAAAATAAGCGCTACTGGACCTCCTTSTCAAAAACAGACAGAAACAGAAAATGGGCTTTTATGTCAAGTTCAGCCCTTCTTTTACTGCTTACTCACAAGAAATACGACTTTCCTGGAAGAAGCTGCTAAGCAAGAAGAGGCTGAAGCCGAGCCCTCACTGTAAGCTTTTTAAGGGAGGAACCACCTTCCCAGTCAGTTTTGTGGAAAGGCCGGATTAGTTCTAGGGTTCACAGGAGATCCTGCAAAACTTGTTCAAATTACGGCACTTTTTAACACCTTAGCAGAGTGTGGTAGGGATAGAAGAAAATTTAAAACACAATACTTTTTAAGGCAAGCTAAGAACCATTTTCCCACCTATTCTCTCATTTCTCTCTTTTGCAGGAAATTCAGATGTTCCCTTATCATTACAGGTTAAAACACACAAACCTCTACAGCTTTAGTCACAAAATTATCTTGCATGAAGGGATTAAAAATTACCCATCTTGACCCAGAAACTTTCCTTTTTTTGAATGGAAAGTTTATAGCACTTTGCAAAATAAAATGATGTTTAGCACGTATACAGCACTTCTTTATGAAGTCTGTTTCTATCACCAGCTTGGCAGCACAAGCAGTCAGAGTGGCAGAAACAAGCACTGCACCATCTCTCAATGTTGCAACCTTAGAAAAGGATCCACTAWCTGTGCACGAGAGGAAGCGCTGCTTGTGTGCTTGGTGCCTTGACAGCTTTAACCTTGATGTGCTCCTAAGAGGAAAAAACAGTTTGAAGTGCTTGGCTGGCTACAAGCCTTTACCAAAGGCTCCCTGAAACGCTGTAGTCACGTATGCAGCGCACAAGCATCAGCTCTGTGTGCTCCTGAGCTTTAGAGCATCTTCTACCACACGTGTGCTAGGCGATTTTCACATACAAGTCTGTTAAAGCCAACTGATGTCAATGTCAAAACGCTCAGACGCCCCACAGCAAAGCATCTTTACGTTTGGGAAGGGTTAGTGTGCCATATAGWCGTTTTGCCTCCCAAAGGCACCACGTGCAGCAGAACGTGGAGAGCAGTTAGCCAAGGCCCAYGGCACTAGAGGCTGCACACGCGGCCCCAGGGCCCACGATGCCCACACGAGCACAGCCATGGGCTGGGGCCAGGGACACACAGGCAAAAGGGGACATCCCCTCTCCCAGTCACAGATATATCAGCACTTCCAAGGAGAAAATGTCCTGTGTACAAACAGCAAACAATCTTTCTTCATCCTATCTAGCAGTTTAAAACCTGCAAGACAGACTTTAATAAGGTTAGGGGGCTGCTTTTGTTGCCTCCCTTGTTTTCTGGGATTTGTCCTTCCTTTCTGCAAAACAAGCTAAAAGCAATGTATTTCTCTATGTTTTGAGTTAAAGGAATAATCTCCACAGCACCCTACAAAACATAAAGTTGGTTTGCTGATATAGGGCCCTCACTAAGCACCTAGCRAGTGGTATCCACGATTTTGTCAGTGATGTTCCCACAGTATGGCTTGGAGAGCTGGGAACCAGCAAGAAAACTGGATTTACAGAAACCAGCCACCCTGAAGGTRCAAGAGCTCCAGAAACAGAGTCCTGTCTGTGAGGTGCCCAGCTCCTTACCCTGATTGAAATGAGCTGCTGAGAGCAGAAAGGAGGGAAGAACACAGGAGTTTCTGCTGGAGCAAGGATTATCAGCTTAGCGATGGACTGATTTCTTCAGCAGGAGCTGGAGAACAGATGAATGCAAGCGAGGAAGAACATCAGTGGGAGGGAGTGCTCCAGGAACTCCTCCTCCAAGAGCCACCACTGGGCAGCACATGCCTTCTGGTTCCAGCTGTGCGAGAGCTGCTGCATTTCTGTCACGTAAGCAGCAAGCTCTTGGGCAAGCAAGGTGCTTGAGTCAGCTG
Source organism: Eudromia elegans (assembly GCA_003342815.1). Taxonomy (NCBI): domain Eukaryota; kingdom Metazoa; phylum Chordata; class Aves; order Tinamiformes; family Tinamidae; genus Eudromia; species Eudromia elegans. Next base: position 825,544 of record PTEX01000034.1, read on the forward strand.
CAAGCTGCAGAAAACAAACCCCAACTCCAGACAGCCAGTGCTGAGCAGCTGAGCTCACTGTGGCCTTTTGAGCAGATGGGGAAGAGAAAAGGACCCATGAGGGTAGAGGAAATTCAAAACCAAAATCAGGTTTAAGAAAACAGAGGGGGAAAAAAAATAGAAAAGTAGAAGCTTAAAATAAATAGTTACAGAAGACCAAAGAAAACCCCAATCATCTAACTAAAGACTCATCTTGACATAGAAGTGATTTTCTTCCTTTTCACCTCTATAATAACTATGGTATCCATGTTCCAGAGCATACAAAGAAGAGGAACACCAACTGATACTGTGTTTTGGGCAAACACAGAACCTGCTTTTGAAAAGCTGCTCCTAGGTTTTCAAAGCCATCAGTAATTACGGATGATAATTATATATTTCTTTATATTCACTGCCATGCTTTAAAGCCTCCCTCTCCAAGGTGAAGACGTAATGCTGTACCCAAGTCTGCACCCCAGCAGCATCAGGAAGTCACTAGAAGAGCGTAACTGCACACGCTGTTCAGGAGAGCCAGGAGCAGGGAGGACAAGCCCCCTTGCCTGACCTCTCCAAACCTCTCTTATTTATGGTAAATAAGGAAGAGCACACAGGCTCTGCCTTGCAGAGGCAGAGCAGGACGCACACTTTCCTCCGCTCAGCACACATGCAGCACGGCAGAGGAGCACATCACGGCTTCTAGCAGGCCCGGTTGATTTCTTAGCCCCAGGAACYGGGCTGGATATGGATGCAGAGGCCACCTGAGAGCTCCTGAGAAAGCCACAAGCACCGGCGCTTTCAGCACAGGCTTCTCATGAGCTGCACACCATCAGAAACACACCTAAAGAAGCATACAGAATGCATACCGCTTCTGCCATTAGCAAAAGGGGAAAATAATCTCTAAAACAGTCTCCTTCAAACTGCCATGGCTAAACAAAACCTCTGCAGTTACAAACCACGTATCACATCGATGCTGAAGCTCTGCCAGAGGAACGTGAGTTCTTGCAGAGGTTTCACTTAGTTATCACAAAAAAAGCCTTCCAATTAGCACCATAAATCAGTGGTCAGGTCACCTGACTGTCACTTCCCTAYGAGGGACTCACAAGTATTTCCTAAWTCCCTGCTACATCAAGGTGCAAGTGGAGGTTAAACTGCATTGGCAGGAAAACAYTGTCTTTGTAATACAAGGATTCAGCCATTGTGTTATGCAAACAGAAAAAATAAAAGAGATTTTTGCTGGGTCTCAGTGCATTGATTATTTTATTATGCTAGAATACAATGCCCCTTTTCACTAGRGAACAATAGACAAACACAGTATTTCCCAATTCCTTGCAACAGAGCCACTATGAGTTAAAGCAAGCCTGAAAGAAATCTTGAGCCTGTTATTTTTACTACTGTTACATTTCAAGCAATTCACATGCCCACTACTTAAAGGCAATACTATAAGCCAAACATTGCTTGTAGCACATACCTTAAGCGCATCAGCGAGGCTTTGTTTCTATTTATTTTCCCTGGTAGATGGAAAAACCTATTGCAAACACAGTACAAACTCACAAATGCTCTGCAATTCCCATTTGAAGTTATATTCCTCCTTTCATCTAGTACCTAGGAGGCTGCTCTTCCCCAGCTGAAGTTTTCTGGCTGCTACATAGGAGGCTAACATTAAATTAAAGAATATGCTGTTTGTATTCCATGCATTTGTATTCTGATAAACACTACGCCCAAAGTAAAAAATAAAATAAAATAAAAAGCTGGCTAACACCGATGCTGACAAAATGTCACACTTTTACAGCTTSTWAGAGAGCTTAACAACCACTCAGAAGATTTACTGAGGACTGAAATAAAAGACATGTTTCGTATGGCTTTCTAAGTATAGCTCTGTATCTTTTTGTYCTTGCACAGAAGAACTGATAACAGTACAACTTTCAGAAAGAAAATGTGCAGACCTGAAAAATCCAAGCATCAACATGAGCTTCTCCACTGCACTGTGCTATGGTTTGCAAACAAATGAACACCCGTGCGAGCCTGCAGACTCGGTAGGAATGTAYTGCCACCAACCAGACCTCCAAAGCACAGGTGTTTCCTCCACCGAGCCCTATGGGCCTCGCTAACACAGTCCCGTGCCACACAAGCCTTCTCCTGCCGCTCGGAAACAGGCTGTGGAAAGCAGGACTCAGCCCTGCAGGCGGGCACGGAGCTCTCCCGTGACCTGCCCCGGCTCATGAGGATCACGGCGCGCAGCGGAGCGTGAGGACCGCAGGGATGAGCAGCACGAGCAGCGCCGCTGCGCAGCGTCACAGCACTCCGGACACGYGTGCGCCCGGCCGGAGGCACCCGAGCACTCCTGTCACCAACAGGGCTAATATCATAGAAGTACACGTGGGGCAAAAACAAAATAAAAGGAAAAAAAAAGGAAAAAAGGATAACACAAAGTAAGGYCAACAATGTAGGCAGGGAAGCTCCTCTCTCATCCCCTCCTAGTTACCTGTGGAGTCAAATACAATCGGCTGGCAGTTTCTGTTGGAATTCCAGTTGCATTTGAGCACCTGGCCTCCTTCTACAATGTCGTGCTGGGTAGTGTTTGCTTTTGGAGCTCCCACGAGGAGAAATGTCCTGCAGTGAAAAGAGAATGAAGGCGTCAAAACCTACAGCAGAGGCATTAGGTTTTTAAAAATGACATCTGCACAGTAAAGAGAGTAAGGGCCTTACCCAGGAAACACAAATCTGATTAAAACTACTTCGAGTTTCGGAAAAATTCCTAATAGGTTTTATATCTTGGGTTACTCTTCAAGTAAAAGCAAGCAAAACAAAATAATCGAAAAAAAAAAACCACTAAAAAAGATGAACAGGAAGTTGATTAAAAGCTTTCTAGCCTTCCCAAAATATATATTTAGAATGAAATAAATTTCTTGAAAAAAGAACGCAACCAAGTTTCTTTAATCAGAGAGGTGCATGATTTCCTGTTCTGCTGCACATGCATATCTTTCAGAGGAAAAAGGAAAACAGCGACTGGCACAATTTCTGGTTAATTTGGTGTGGGAGAAGAGATAGCAGGGCTTTGGAGCTCAGAAGATATTAAGAAGTGATGAGTCAGCCTAGTACCAGTAAATACARAGAACCCAAGTTACTGTTGGCCAGATGTTCACACTTTAATGGATATTTCTAAGCTTCCCTACATACAAATCACTTCCTTATTAAAACCTGCAGCACTTCTGCAAGCCCCTGTTCATGCAAGCCTCTTCTTAAGTGCCTCTGAGCACGAATGGCTCTGGGATTAGGCTTTTGCAGGTGGCAAAATTCAGAAGTCGCCAAAGAAGAAAGAGACTGAACAAAAAGAGAACAAGAATCCGAACAACTTCCAGGAACTCSGACGCCTCCAGCAGAGGCACTTGGCTGCTCTGTGCTCTCCTTACGAGGTCGTACAGAAATACGGCAGGGCCGTCAAACCACACACTTTTAACCAGACCCAGCTCTATAGTTTGCATTTCGACCGAGAGAAGGAGAACCTAGCTTGCAGGAGCAGCCCTTATCACCCTCTGCTGGGTGTTGCAGGCCCTTAATTGTGCAACTGGAAGTTGCTGCGGGGCTGCTCGGAGGGAAGGGCTGCAGCACRGAGCCAGGCTCGACAAACTCGTTCTGGGGTTAGCAGCTGCTTCGGACGTGATTTTGGGGGAAAGCTGCAGTTCTGCTTCCTCGTATGTAAATATCCAATACCAACAAGCAGCACTTCGCCAAAGCATTACCAATATGAACACTCATACGCAGTAGTTGTTTTCAACTCTTTCCAGTGTGCACAATCTTAAACGTTTTCTGGGCCCTGGCAGGAAGTTTTGGCTACTTGGCAATAACTTGCTCCTYCAAGTTGCCATTCATAAACTCTCCAGATTATAAAAATAAAAGCCTGAGATGTTGGTATCAGCTTAGTTAAAACCTTCCCCTTAGTCATAATAGAAATATATTTAAATATACATAAATAGTGCTGAAGAAAGAAGCTGTGATACACAAGYTGCTGTAATTAAAACCTTTCAAGCACATGCTGACTTGCCTCCCAGCTCACCTTCTATTACTGAATGTTTATATCATTGAATATGTCTAGAAAAAGAACACACAAAATAAAGCACTCCCACTCTAATTGTGTGCATTAACTTTTCCTAAGAAAATAGAGGGGAGCAAAGGAGAAAGTCGGGTATATTCATAGCTCTGTACACGGGAAGGGCAGATTAACAAAGGCAATTCTATCTTTTCTTTTTTAATAAAGTCACGTTCAGCCATGMGGTTCAGCAGCTCCTGCCAGGCCCTACACAGCACGCTGCCACAACACTACCCGACTCCCAGAGCAGCTCTTTTCACTAAACTTTTCAGTACAAGTTATTTCAGCATCCGTCAGGCGCGAAAAATCTAAACCACAACAGCGTGAGGAGCTCCTAACGCTGATCTACCAGCGCCAACGGCTCTGGCGGGACCGCGTTTACTCCAYCTCCGCTGCTCTTTAAAGAGAGGCGATAAATCAGAGCTCCCGGGGCGGCAGGGCCGTGGGAACCTCCCGGTGGGCGCCCCGAGCCGCGCGCGGCGCCCTGCCCTGCGCGGGGCGGCGGGGGAGCCGCACGCCAAGGGACGCGACGGGAGCAGCGGGAACGGAGCCCGGCGGCCCGCGGGGAAGGGGCGGCGGGAGGGAGCCCCGCGCCCGGCCCGGCGCCGCGCGGCCCTTACGAGGAGGCGTCCGGGGCGAAGAAGTCCACRGCGAAGCCGAAGTAGCTGCCGCGGGCGCCCGAGTAGACGGCGGGCTGCTCGGCGTCCAGGTTGAAGGCGGCGGCGCCGGGGAGCAGCCAGCGGCCGAGCAGCGCCAGCAGCCAGAGCCGCGCCATGACC
>PTEX01000034.1:830619-864341 GCA_003342815.1 Eudromia elegans
CCGCCTCGCCCGGGAGCAGCGCCCGGCCCTGCCGGGGCCGCTCGGGGTGCGGGCCGGCGCCGCCGCAGGAGCCGGGGCCGCCGGGAGGCCGCTGGGTTCACGCTGCTCCCACCGGCGCCCGCAGATTTCGGTTCCCCTTCACCCCGTGACCGCGGTACCGCGCAGGAAGAGGTGACGAACAGGGACAAGGCGCGGGGAGCCCCGGTCCCGGCAGCCGTCAGGGTACAGGAGCCCCCAGAGTGACCCGGAGGAGGGCCGGGAAGCGCGCGTGCGGTTGCGCGGCTCCGCACAAGGCGAGCGCCTGCAGGCGGCCTCCCCAGCCCTGTCCCGTGCTACAAAGCCAGCCACCCTGTAAACGCTGTGGGAAAACACGATTGATGCAGCGAGCTCGGATGTTCCCGCACAGACCTACGGGCAGAGACCTTCCCAGGCGGAGGAAGGACGRCAGGACCACGAGAGCTGGGACCTCCTGCCCAAGGCACCACCAGGCTCACCAGGGAGGCGAATGGAAGGCAACTCCTATGCGCGTGGTCTTGCAGCCTTCAGCCTAGGCCAAGCTCTTGCTGCTAAGTCATGGTGCGTCTCCCCTGAGAGCCCGGTGCTTCATGCAGGTGCCCCGGCCCTGGGGAATTTATGGGGTCTGAGGCTATGAAGGGGTCACACTGACTCGCCATGCAGGCTCATACACACGCAGCCATCCTAAAAAACATGGGCAGCAGCTCAAGCCAGCAAAAGACTTGGAGCAACCAAAATTGGAAGCCTCTTTTTAAAAACGAGCTTCCAGTGATGAAAAAWTCAAGAATTCAGAGTAATTAAAGCAATACATGAAAACATTGAAAGAAATTCTGTTTAGTWTGTTAAAATGAAAAGAAGGAGATGTCAATTCCTCACAGGAAACCCAAAGACTTTTCAGAAAAAGGGGAAGTGTGCTTTCTTCCTCAACAGGCACTTTGTGAATCGCCTTCCAGAATCGATGGTTCCTGTTTTCCTTATTTAGCAGTGCTCAATCAGCCTCCAGTCACTGGCAAAGTGATATTAAGGCATACAAATAAAACACAGCAAAGTGCAATGCGTAAAGGATGCACAGGGGAAGAACTGAACATTAACATTAGTGAGAAATTAAAATCATCACGCAAATTAATAAAGTTTCTTTAAATTAAAAACCTCAGTAGTGTTCTATCTTATCGCACACTGATTTTATAGTWATTTAACAGCTAAACTAAATAAACTGGAAGCCAACAGAAAATATGATACACTTAAGAGAAGGTGGCTGAGTAAAGACAACTTGCACACGTTTTCAGAGTGCATGTAAAACTTGCAAGAATTCTTGCAGCATAAAATAGCAATATTGCACACCATGKACTCCATGAAAGTCTACTGCTTGCCAAGGTTTAAAATAATGAAAATTTTTTAAAAGTTTGGAAAAATATAAATATGGAGRGGAAGGGAACAGATACAGAGACAGGATTTCAAAATACACTGCGTTCATTTAAAATGGGTTGTAATTTTTTTTACATGTAGTATTTAAATATAAATTAATTTAAAATTGCTTTGTCTGGATCGTTTCCTTTCAACTAGACTATGCACGTGTCACTTTGATAAGCCACATTAAAGTGCTCACTCACTTGCATAACTGCTGTACTATTCCTCTGCTGTAAAACATACAACCCCTTTCCAATCAAAATGCATTTTTTTTAAAATAAGTTTTTCATCAATATCACATAAGGAAGAAGAAAATAAAATCCATTTAATCCCACCATTTTCATTACTAGGCAAGAATAGCCCAATAAGGAACCCCAGTCAAAAATACTCTATTAAAGTTAGGAGAGTTCCTATAACMACCTTGAAACTTGTTGCTGTTTTCCTGCCTTTTATGTTGCAGCTTCCCAGGTAAACATCATAAAGATTAAATTTTACTGTTATTGACYGACTACTGCTGTTCCCTCGGCTGCTGTGTTACTTCATCCGACTTGATTAAAGCAAAACTTGAGGAGGGTTAATAAGTTCCCCAGTGCTAGCACAGGCACATGGCACTAAGCTGAGGAGTGCGTATGCTTTATGTGTACTTTAATCAACAGGGCAGTAGCTGAGGAAAAAGGAAGATTTTCTTTACTTGATCAAGTCACTTTACCACATTGTACGTGAAGTGAAGAGATAAATGTACTTAYGATATTAGAGCTATTTTAGCAGGTCATACATTTGAGAAATGACTGGCAGCACAATGCTACTTACCATCAATGAAGAGAATGACTAGAAGAAAGGTAAAAAAAATCAGATGTTGGGCAGAATGGGGAGCTATCACCCCTAGTGATAAAACGTAATCTTCAAACTGCTTCCTGCCTTTAACAGAATGAGCTGTTTTCCGCAAGCTGTTTTGTGCTTATCTCGCTTGTACTTCCTTTGGAGGTCAGYGGGGTAGCAGAGCCCGAGGCTCCTGACTCAGCACAGACGGCCCCGCGCTCCCCACACATGTAGTCACCGCTGCAGGCGGAAGCGGCGGCGCTGCCGTCGGGACGGCTCGCGGCACCCGGCGCTCCCTCGGTCTAGACAGCGAGGCCTCGTCGCCCTACATGGTGCTGCCGCCCCCGTCCGTGCCGTGGGAGAAGCCTGGGCGGCCGCGTCACGCTCACTGCCACACGCATCGGGCTGGAAACGAGGGCAATCGCCCTCCGTACGAAGAACTGGCTGCCGGCGCTGGCTCGCTGTGCCCGACGCAACCAAGAAGCGACTCAGAGCTACAGAACCTATGCCCAGAATAGGGCATGCCCAGAATAGGGCATTTCTCACCTTAAACTATCACCATAGATGTGTGGGTTTTTTTTTCTCTTGGCTAGTTTGATTCTCAGCATGACTAACAACAACAACAACAAAAAAACCCACTAAGACTACATTGGAGACTGTGAGCAAACAAAGTCTGTGCTTCCGTATTTACTCTGCTGCTGCGTCCACTGYTAGATCTATAACTACTGCCTAAGGCGAAAATAAAACAACCAATAAGAGGCCAGGAGAGCTGAGATTTGTTTTTAAACACGGTAACTGCTTTAATTGTGATTTTGGAATCCCTTGGGCTTCTAAGAAGTGCCGCCTGCTACTCAACAGACAAAACTCCTTTCCTATCAGAGGTTGCTGATCTTGTCCATTTTTACCCATCCAAGTATTTATGGACCTAGGTGAATAAAACTTCGCAAGATGCAAAACATTAGCGGCATTTTTGGATGAAGCGCACTTTATTTTCTTTTGCTATTTCCGAGTCTGCAGCCTGCAGCATGGATAATATTTTAGAATATTTCTGCTTTCTGACTTTTGCTATCTTACTTACACTACCCTCATGAAGGAATGGACAGTCCTAAAACAAGGTAGAGGCTACAGATGCGTAAGGCACCATGGTCCTCCTTACAGGCTCTGCAAGAGAACATGAAGAACCCACTGTCAGTTATGTCCTAGGTTCAAGTATGAGATAAATTCACTACCTCAGCAAAATTTCTTTTCATTATTGCACAAAAGCCAGCCTCAGCAAAAGGCTGTAAGGACAAGTCTTTCTTTAGGAGAACAAGGATACAACTAAGCTTTCAGATGTAGTTTGCAAACCTCTACTTCAAAAGGAAATGAGTCACGTCAAGATTTTATTCCAGTTTGATCTATTCATTATTTGTAGCTTGATTACTTCAGTATTAGTCAAGTTGTTTCTTCCGTCCACACAGGATCTTGTTTCCTTTAGGATTTCATACCATTCAATGCAGACATAGTACTGCTTGCTTTACCAAAGGATTTTTATTTCTTTAGTTTGACAAAATTAGTGATTGTAAGTCACTTCTCTTTCTCAGTATTTGTTCTGAGGAGACCTTCCGCAGATTTGACAAACTAACTTAATTTAGCTGTTGCTCATCAATGTCCCCAAAGACTTAAATGTTTTTAAAAGATACTTTTAGAATATGCTTTTCTCTAGAGAAGTGCTAAGGGGAAATAAGGTAATAATGTAGAAGGCTATTGGGGAAAAAAGCAGCATTGYGTAAAATTCCATACACAAGCCTTTTTTTTTTTTTTTTAAATAATACCCATGCACGTATGCGATGCAGTACAGATGCAGAAAGTTAAACTCTACTCCATTCTAGAATGGGGTAGGGTGCGAGAATGCACCTTTCCAGACCAACTGCTTGGGAGTATGAAAGATCGCAGCGGAGATGTCTAGAGATGACAGGAACCACGTTCTAATCTAGAGACCTTACCAGAGCTTGCGCTCCCTCTGCTTCTGGAGCRGGGAAAAAACAAACAAAAAGGTAGAGGAAATATTGAAGCCACAGGCTTCCTTTGCTCTTTCATCTGACATGGAACATGCACGTTCTGTGCAGAAAGCATTTCTATATTCCACTTCTGTCACCCAATGTAAATGGCAGAAGTTATCAAAGTATTTCAGGGATGACTATGAATAGCATGGATGTGATGAGCTCTGTTAGTGTAGCCCACCCTATGAAAGGCTTTTAATCCTCTGCACTAGATTTTTTTTCAGTGACAACTCCTTATGGGCCAATTCCACCATCARCTTAGAACTGAATTTCCTTCTAATCTACCCTTCTGCTTTTATCCTGCAGAGCTAAAAAATGTAGCAGGTAAAATTAATATATGTTCTAATATTATAAGTGTATAAATTATCACCTCTATCATCTTGCTATGACTGCCTTCCAGCCTTCCCCCCTCCCACCCAGTTTCTAGCCAAGGAAAATTACTCACTATATCCCATCAATTTTTTTTTTTCCTGTATTCATGAACCATCTGTTAAAACATATTGAATTTTACGCAGTTCCCCAAAAGTCAAGATGAAATCATGACCATCTTAGTGGTATCCAATTCTCTCCTAATAATCTCCTTTGTCTGTAACTGTTTTCATAAAAATATATGTACAGTCCTTTCTRATGAGACTCTTAACCACAGCAAGAGTGTCCCAAACGAACATACACTCGGATTTTATTTGGAAAGGGGTAGTGCCTTTATTTGGCAGAAATACTTGTGGAACTGTGTCAGCTGGAAATTCTGGAAATAGCATTCTGCTAAGAGCAAAGAGAAACAATACATCCATGCAACGCTGATGTATATGCACACAAAACAGGGGTCACATTCCAGTATGTTTCCATTTATGGAGAATTTCCAGAAGACAAGAGGCATTTTCTAGTTTTCCTATGCTCTTGCCTGCTTCTGCTTATACAGTGATAGTCAGATATTACTCTTTTCTATAACAGAGATATTGCCAGAGATTTTCACCGATTGAAATCAGTGATTTTTTTTTTTTTGGTCATGCATTTTTCAAGTAATGCAATAAAGCCCTGTCTCAAGAAGTTGGTTATATTTTTATGTAAACTACTCTGAAMACATAATGCCACAGCTTGCCTTGAATCAGGTCATGTTTCCCTCTCCTCAACATATAAAATGTGTAATTTATCTATAGTCAACATCCAGTAGAACTTTAACTTTGTATCACCGTGGAAGGAGCATGAATTCCAAGTTCACTATTTATAGTACATTTAAGTTTAGAAGTAACACCCAGACTTCCTGTCTTTGTTGGCAAGATGATGACTGAAGACATAGGGCAGACTTTACTAACACAAAGTGTATTTCCAGCAACTATTAAATTTTTGYGAAGGGCAAAAGTTCACCAAGGCGAGGTGACAGCATTTAAACTCCTTTTGGTCCCTTAGCCTATCCMGTTAGCATTTTGACTCTAATCCCCTAAACAATAGGCTTTCCCCCCCCGCCCCCTGCCTTCTAAAGGTAGCATTTTTGGCAGTGCTCTKCATGATAAACGTTTCTAATCCCTCTCTCATAAGTCTGGTCTGTCTAGARCCATTTTCTCTACCAGGTAACCTGGAACTCTGGTCCACATCTGCAGAGGTCTCCAAAGGGGACGATGCAGCCTGCTGGTTTATTCAACAGTTACTAACCTAGCTGACAGAGACTAGAAAGATCAGTCAGAAAAAGAGCCTATGTTATATAGTGTTAATACCTGAAAGGGAAAAAAGACAACAAAAGGAAAAAAAAGAAAGATTCAAAGCTTCCAGATTAGAAACTTGACAGACGTGAACAACCCATGTCTGGGTCTCCCTAACCACTTGCTGTACAGGAATGTTATGTTCCCCTACAAAACTCCTTCAGTAGTTTGCTCATCTCTTCCAGGAATATTTCTGTTTCTTTCCATACATTTCATATGGTAACAAAGGAAAAATCAGACATTTCCTTTCCACTCTATCCTACTTTAATTTAGCAGCCTATCTCATTATTCTTAAGGTCTGATTGTGTATACATCAGGAACTTCTCCTGAATTTTAAGCAAGCCTTCATTAAACTTATGTCCAACTGTGTTGCACCTTAAGAATTTTTAGCCATAAATTACTGAAAGACTGCCTCCGAGGTCTTTGACTAAACACAGATGAGCAGAYTTACAACCCAAAGAACTGATAATTTTTTTTCCATTCATTTCACTAATATGCTATGAAGGAGCCTATTGTGTTTACATATTAAGGCTATGTAATATCATAAATGAATAAAACATTTTGGTCTTATTGCTAACTCCAGCAAAAGCCACCCTCTGTAAAAATACARAGCATCTAGTGAAGAAAAGAGCTCAAAAAGACAAAACTAAGCCAAGGGCACTTCTAATTCTCTAATACTACTGTGAAGGGAAAGGAGGAAACAGTAAAATGCACTTATGACTGTAAAAAAGATATAAACATAAAATATATCCTGTACATAACCAGACATATAGGCATTCTTTTCAGCCAGTTAGGGATCCAGTGGACTACAACAAAAGTACTGTGAAGGCAAAGTGCTACCGGGACATACTTTCACACRCAAACAAAATGTGAATAACACAGTTACACTTTTTCTGTACTATTCATTTTCAAGTTAAAAGAATAATAAGACAATGTAAAAAGTGGTGAAGGCTGTGCGGCCTTGCAGGGAACAGGGGGATATTTTCTCAGCAATTTCTTCCCCTGCATTTGATCCTTTCTGGCCTGACTTCTGCTCTCACACTGTTTCTGTTCCTAGTGGCATTGCATGGTTTAACAGTCAAGTACTGTGTTTTACTGACCCCCACAAACTGGACAGTCACTAAACAAATTCTACTAAAACTAAAACGATTCTGTTATTTTAGGATTCTAATTATCTTATGCCTCATCCTACTACAACTGACTCCGTAGCGCAAGATTTACCTTGGATCAATTACAGGAAGTTTGCATCTGTATGATTTACTCTGTAGGATTAAAATAATTTAGGTAGATAGCTTTATCACAGTGTTCATTTCCAAATTAAGAAGATTAACAATTTGCCTACCCTGAGTACAGCTGCATTTTTATTGGAAATTCAGACAAACCAAACCAGACGTCAGAAGACATCCAAGAACAACTACGATCAGAAGTGTAGAAATTGATGACTGGATAGAAAGTAGAAGTAGCAAACTTTTTCCTAATCATAGAAAAAAAAGTCAATATTTATTGCTTATGTAAATTAAAACATTTTGAAAAATTATATATCATACATTCAGATATGAATTGCATTCTCAGTGGTCAGTGCCAATGCAATACTCTCAGCACAGTTTATTTACCACCACCGTAGAAAATTCTTCAGAAATAAACGTTTATTACCTGACTGATATGGCAGGTGTTTGTTTTAAACACTTACCTTTAGAAGTCAATTTCAGGAGGCCTCTTTTTCTCAAATATTTCTTGTTCCGTTTCACATTCCTACAGAGGGAGAAAGAACAAAACAGTATTCCACCAGAAAGATCTCCGAAAGGGCAAAAAATATATTTTAGTTATTTTAGAAATTGCATTCTATATGCAGAAGTCAATTYAGTAAAGTCAGAAATAATCCACTAGTGCTAACCCTACTGCTCAAAAGCAGTCAAATTGATCTAACAATGCCACATATTTTGATGGGTTTTAGGTAGTAATTTGAACAAAACTCGACAACTTTTGTCAATGATTTCTTAAATAGTACAGAAACGCTTCTATAAACATGATTAGAATTATGACTAGGAAACTTGGATGCACAAGATTCTAACTTATAGATTGCAATAAAAAACACCACTTTAAAGAAAAATCTTTATAGCAGGTGTTTGTTTTTAAACAAACAAAATCTGACATTTAGCCCTGGTATTATTGCCCCCTACAGGTCACAAAATAAAACCCACTTCTCTCCTGYCAGAGCCAAATGTTACTACTGCACGATCTAGTGCTATTTGTAGAATACCAAAGATATGAGAGGCATTTAGACCATGAGAATAACATCTCTGCATCTCTACTCTGCAGAGCTTGCAGTCTTGCCTAATGCACAAACACAGTAGGAAAAAGAATTAGACTCAAACATCAAGGAGAAATGCGTAACMTGTTTTAAGTTTGTTAATGGATGGGCAGAAGGCAAGAATAGCATGCGCTAGGTTCAGCAGCTGAATCTCACATTGCACACAAATTGTAGAAAAAGATTTCAAACTAAAGTGAGCCCTAGTTTAGCAGAAGCCAACATCTTCAGTTTTGCAGCAGGATAKGCTGGGGAGGAAATTTTTATTGATATGCATTGGAGTTATTAGCAGTTTGCTATCATATCTTAAGAGAGAAAAGTCAACACAAGTATTTTAAAGTTGATATTTTTATTTACAGCTTTGTTGGCAAAAGGTCGAGGGAAATGTTTTAAAACATTTTAAACAGAGGGCATCATATTGTACTGTAAGATGTATCAGTTCACAAYCTGTATCTTCAGTATCCAGCTGATCAAATAAAGCTAATCAACACTTAAAGAAGCATCATCTGCATCAGCTCCATTAGAGAATACTGCCTAAAAYAGTTTTAGACAGTTTCTAAATCAACACAATCACTATTAAATATGCAGTTCTGGTGAAGAATRTTCACTTTGATTTTATACTGTACCTGGTATCAACTTGCCCACTTACACTTGCATACTGGCAAAGCAGTTATACTTCCTACTGCTAGGTGAAAGTTACAATCTCTTTGTCTGCAAAGTCAACTGTCAGATTATTATGAACTACTCTGTATATTTTGCTGTGAGCATAGTCAAGGTTGGTGTAGATGAGATACATCCTGGTATATGATGCGCCCTTCAGAATCAGCTGGAAAACCATATACATCCTGTTTCAGAATTCTAGTCAAAAAGGGAAAAAACGTAGTCAGTTTTCACTTTGTCACATAAATTCAATCCCCATTTGAGCTTCTGCATTCATTCTTCTAAATCAAGAGTGTTTAGTTCTTCTTCTAGTTCATCYAAGTCCTCGCCAGTAAAGAGATTTTCATCAACTGGAACTGCATCGATCACTCCGTTTTCCAGTTCCCCATCTCCATCATTATCTTCCTCTAAATCATTTTGCTCGCTGTTGTTTATCTCACCGCCAGAAGCTTCACTTAACTTATTATCTGAAAACAAAAATAATTATTACATGTCTCAATGTCATCCATTTAGTTTCTTGGTCAATCACCACATCACTCCTACTAACGAGGTTCTAAAGTTACAAAACTACATAGAGTGACTTCATTTAAAATTTATATGTGGACTTTATAATGTTAAGTTGTATACATCTGATTACAAGGAAGGTTTGGATCATTAATTACTAAAACGAGTAGAAATATAAAACTCATGCTTAACTCCTCAAACTCTATCTTCACAATCTGCCATTTACAAGTTTAAGCATTTAAACTTTACAAGTTTAAGTCTCAGTGTAAGATCAGGGTACGTATACCAAAAGCACAGCAAAAAACAAGTTTTTGCTCTAAGAACTTACAAGCTAATTTAAGTYAGCTAGAAAATATGAAGAAAATTATTTTTGCTGGTATTTATTTGGTTGTTTACTAAATWTGAGGAGAAAGAAAAAAAAACAGAAAAATCCCAGATATCTCAGAATTTCCAATATCTCAGATATCAAAATTTACAGAGACACACATACTGCCTTTCATTAAGATCTGAAGTACGTAGCAGCTAATAGACACTTTGCCCAAAATGTCTCTGCTTGGAGACAGAAAGCATCCTTGCTTTTGCAGAATAAGGAAATAACTATACATACCACAATGGTTCTGGTTTAAAATAAATGCTGCCTTTTGGCAACTCAAGCACCTAGTTCTATCTGCCTTCTGAGAAGTGCTTAGCAATTCCATCTCCTATTACTTATTCCTAAATAATGAACTCACCATCTTTCTCTGTTGAAGTGTATGTGCTGAATCGCTCCGGACTTGCCACAGTAATACCAGTCTCATCCACAGCTTTAGGGACATATAGGCTCAAATCCACATCATTGACGCACACTGGGTCTTCCACCTGAAAAGAGGTATTAGTTTTGACAAAATACACGCTGCAATAACGGTAAATTTTAAAACTAAGTATATTAATTGGAATATAAAGCTCTTTTTTTTTTGGAAACCTAGTAAGTAACAGAAAACTCACATCATCATCTTCTCCTGTTCCTTGAGTATAGCGGGTGTCATCTGCTTCTTCATCATCTGCATCAACCAGCTCAGGTCGGAACTCAAATACTTCACGTCCACTAATCTACTTACAGACAGAGGAATGAAGTTACCACTTCACAAAATCTATACTGTTGTTAAAAAAAAACCCAAACAACAACAAAAAAGCCAACCATAAACAAAAAACACCCCCCACACAACTCCAAGCCAGCGAACACTGCTTAACTTAGGTACTCTTCCTTCTTACATTAAGAATTGGAGTGTAGAACATACCACCAGTGCTTTGCCAGCTTTAAAATCTGCTTTCCTTCTTTCCATATCTTGCTCAGCCTTATCAATTTTTTCTTGTCTTTTTCTTCTCTTCCATGCAATAAAACACTCTAAAGTGATTTTGGTAACATTTGGTCCTAAAGCAGCACGCTGTCAAATAAAAAGATGGATTAATGCTAGAAATTGTTCCCAAAGGCTATAACAAGTTATAAATTTAATTATCTTTGCCAAAGACTAATTGAAAACTTTTMTCCCTCATTTCCTCTGCACTTCTAGCACTGTTAAGCACGTGCCACTAAATTAAAGTTTCACTCAGCACATATCTTTCCAGTTAGTGAGATTCATCAACATAAATGTTAGTATGAAACACAGAGGGAAAGATATCAACTGCCTGCAGGGGATGTATTAGCTTAGGTTCTGCTCAGATTGAGACTGCCAGACAATGCAGAATTAGGGAGGCAGCAAACTGGAGATTAGGAAGACGCACAGAAGCTATGGTAGGAGTTAAATAAAAGTAGCAGTAAGAAATAAAAGGCCCCTAAAGAAATAGAAATACTTTCAATAAGACTGAACATTTCCAAGTTTGTTCTCTAGTTTCTAAGTTTCTAAACAAAAAGATGATGCAAATACAACACAAACCTCACCCTAGTGCACAAACCTATACAAATAACATTTTAAACTTTAATTATTCACTAGAAATTTGCTCTCTAGAATACTAAAGCAGATATCACCACCAACTTTACCTCTTTTTCTATTAGATCTTCTAAAGAAATTTCATCTTGCTTTTCTTCCTTCTTTTTGTCCTTTTTTAATACAAAGCCTGGAGGAAGAGCATGGCGATACATGCAGTTGTCTCCTCCTCCTGGACAGACCCAAAACCATCCGTATTTGTTGTTTTCAATAGCATCAAGAAAATACTTGCAGACCTGTATAACACAGTGCTTGTTAGCAAGGCATTCTTTAGTGATTTTTTTTAAATCCCCAAGGTGAAATAGTTCCGAAGAAAAAAGCTAAAATACTCCGGTAGGTAGAGGTCATGGACTACAAATGACTCCAATCAAATTACAGAAACAGACTGAAATATATGTACTTATGTGTCACTCAGTGTTCAAATGCTTCATGGTAGTATAAGCTATTGCAACACAGTCACTGGAATGACTTGACTAGCATAGATGATGAAAATACTTGAATTTTCTAGCATTATTAATCCCTTTAGGATTTTTAGTGTARAAGCACATCATCTAATATGCATGTAAAATGTGCATTTTACATGAAAAAATATTCTACCAACATTCAGCCTTGTTCTTTGATATACAATAATAGAAATACTACCAGACTCAAATTATCTTTACAGCTTTCCATTCACAAACTCCAGATATTAATAAACATACCTAATACCAGTTTCCACTTAATTCTATTTCTAACAAATATTTATTATAGCTAATAAAAAAAGAAGACATACTATTTGAGTTTTGGGTTTTTTCTTTTCCGCCTCACCATGCTTCTTGTTCACCACTTCTTCCAGCTTCTTCTCATCCCAGTTATCCATTGTATCTAGAAGATAACAAAAGGTTTCACAAACATTTAAGATAAACATTAGAATTATTAAAGACAACAGAAATATTTTTTTCAAATTCTTACATTTTTGTTGATCTATGGGACCTATAAAATGGAAACTAAATTAGCCCTTCCTAATATAATTTTCACTCTCCTAGCTGCTTAAAAGTAATTTTCTCAAAAACTGTATATTTTTATATACTGATGTGCATAAAGGCTATTTCTGCAAAACACCAAGAACATCAACAACTCATCTGTACGTTACCTAGAGTGAAAAGGTAAGGGAAGAAAAAAGAGAGAGAAGACAGAATAAAAGAGAAAGTTGGAGAAGGGTGGCCACAAATACAAATACAGATAAAATAACTTGAGGAGCAAGAGAGGTCATTAAAATTTTCTGAGTTAAGTTGAAAGAATATGCCGTTAGAAGAAGCATGAAGAGATGAAACTATGGGATACTATTGTTTTCATTCAGCATGTCAGATGTTAAAACATTCAAATCAAGACAAGAACATGATATATTGTGAAATAAGAAAGTCATAGATAAAAAAAAAAGGATCCTGAATTCTAAGGCTGTTCACATTTGGGTATAAATACTACTACTCCTGAGTATGGCTGCTCATTACACTTGCTACTTACGTACTTCCATTTTACAGAACCTAAAACAAACTGGAAACTACATAGGAGAGCATACACTAAACACCTCGTTACCATTATGATGCACATTTTATATAGTAAAATTTAAAAACCATTCTCCGCTAGCACGTAGGGATATTTATTTTTAAAATAAGGTCTAAAAAATACTTGTGAAGAGACTTTTTAAAGCAACTTTCACTATTACTGACAATTTTGAATACTGTGGTAAAGGTAGCCTTGGTCATGAATCAAGCTTTCCAAGATCATACAACCACAATAAGATGACTCTCCTACCTTTAAAAAAAAGGTTTCAGAATCAGATTAGCTTAGTAGCCTTTTTGCAGCTTTTTTTTTTTAATTAAAAAAATCTCATACCTTTTTCCAGGTCTTCATCTCTTGCATCAATGTAGACACTTCGTTTTTCACACTTCCTTTCCAAGGACAAATCATGAGAAAACTTGCATTTGTCTCCTTTAGTGCACTGCCCTTGCTTGAAGAATGCACAAACCACAGATTTGGGGTCAGCACCTTAGTGAAGAAAATTGAGATATTAGTACAAGTTCAAAGCAGAAGACTAAAGCTGTATACTAAAATGTTACCACATAAACCTTAAAGCCTGTTGACAATGGAAAAGCTTTTCTGAGAATGGAAGTTACTTGATATCAAGTACCACCTTCTTCCTTCAGGTAAATCCTTCCTGTCCTGAAAATGTCGTATTTACTTTGTATATGATTGAATTTGCATTATACTATCAAAACTGGCACTATTTTATTAAGATTATCTAGTATGTATTGTAGCAAAAATAGTTCATTAGAGCATAGTGCTATCCAGATAGCCTTATCTATTATATCAATAAAATAGCATAACTTGAAGGTTCAATTTTTCATACCTTTGCTAATTTTCTGTGCAGCAACCACAGGCTTGAAGAGTTCATTTAATTCCTGTAACTCCTTTTTCTTGTCTTCTTTTTTTAATTTCTTTTCACTTTCTGTCTGAGCAGCCTATAATGACCCCAAATTTGAAAATATTAATAGAAAAATCAGCATTACACTATTAACTTCATGTGAACTATATATTATAAATAAAGACCAGCTTATGGGGGGAGGGAAGAGACAGCCTTCAGTTTCTAAATTTTTCAGAATTCCTGCCCTTGCATAGATGGCAAATACTATCTAGTAGAAACTGTATTTCAAACAGAATAGACATACCTCCAATAATATTATCAGGGCTGTGAAATGCTGGTACCATTAGATGACAGACTATTAGATTTAATCCCTCCTTATGGGCTAGGAAATCAAGTGAGATACTGAGAATAATGCAAGAAGAGATATCTTTTAAAAGGAATTCAGCAGAGAAACACTTTGTTGCTCTTCTGTGATGCACAGAAGCAGTGAAACTGCTTGATCCAGTTACCTCAAAATCTGCGCAAGCATCTTCTGATTCTCCTCCTCAGAAGGCTGGCTTTTTTGCCCTTACTACCTATATAAGCAGCAGCTCCCAAAAATCAGTTGGCAGTTGGGAGTTTCTTTTGGTCCACTATTTATCAGAACTGATAGGCCTATAGCTAACAGTTCAGCTATCAATATCAGGCTGGTAGCAAGGGATGAAGGTAGATTAAAAAGGGCAGGGGAAATATACAGAATTAGAAGATTTAATTCTTCTCCTTAAGAAAAACTAGAGGGACTCCAATACCAGTGTATAAATATTTATGATACATTATTGATAAAATATAGCTCAATAACAGAAAAGAATTTTCTCATGAATTTGTAAGAGAATGCCAAAGTGTTTTAAAAGGGAATTGATCAATTTTGTCCCCATACAGAACACTACGTTTTTACACTTAAAAGTGACAAAATCCTATCAAAAAATGTGCAGACCATGTTCATCAACTAAAAGAAAAAGCAAAGAGAAAAAGAACTACTTTTAAATAGCAGAAGTAGCTTTTTGTTACAACTTGAGTTTCTAAAAGCACCGTTTCTAAACATTTAGAACCTTAAATCAACCTTAAATCTCCTTTTTTTTTTTTTTTTTTCCTCCCCCTCCTCTTTACCCCTAACAGCATTTCCATTTGTACGTCAGGACACAACACTGTCTTAATATGTTCTTTCTTCTTAGGGACAACCCTAACTGAAAAACATGCCATTCAGTAAGAAAGGTAATCAATTCTAAAATTAGCTTCTGTATTCTGTAGTCTTGACTCCCCTGCTAAGGGCATTTGAGAAACAAGTGATTTTAGCCTGACTAATTTAAACAACTGCAAAAGCTAAAGATTCACAGGCCGCATATAGGAATTTTAGATTTTAAAATTTGCCCTACCCTCATTTTAAGATTTACAACACTTGTGCTTACATTTAATGCTTGCTTTTTTAGACTAGGTGAGAAGGAATAATAGTTAAAATATACAACTGCATTTTTGCTTGCAGATGGTTTGCTACAGTTTAGCTTCAGGTTCTGACGAAATGGTTTATGCTACTAAATATTCCTTATATTCACCAAATATATGCATTAAGTTCAACTAAGTTACTACTGGAATGCAATGTAAAGAGAGAAAAACACTCTCATTATTTGAAAGCTTTTTTCTTTTGAGGGAAAAGAAAGAACAAAAACAAACAAAAGCCCAGCACTGAATATATCCTTATATAGGTAGCAAACTTTGTCACAACAACGAAGAGGTAGTATTTTAAATATAACTACTTAAATCTCAGTCACAATATATTAGGTGAATAACATTTCCATTTTTTCTTTACTTCATTATATGACAGTCTGTAGGCACAGTGGAAAAAGAAAGACAGACAGACAGACATATATCAAGCGCTTACCTGACGTGGATTTTGTTGACCAAATTTAACCTGGTGAGTCACAGCCTTGATAAATTTTTGTTGTTTTGCACCTTTTTTATTCTTTAGGCCAAATGTTTTGTCCTAAATCAAGAAATGAACATGGTCTAATTAATTATGAAACCATTCAACAGTTGAACAAGTTTAAGTTGTAACCACAAAAGACTTATTCCACTCAAATTTTCAGCTAAATACAAATTATATCCTCTAGTAAAACAAATGATCCAAGAAACAGGATGGATAAAATTCAGACATGCTGTGAGAAGGCATGAAACACATTATCACATCACCTTCAAAGCTTGCTCTTCAAAAGAACTGAGTGAATACTGCTTTTGTGTGAGATATTATTCTACCCCCAGATCTCCTCGTGTTCAACAAATTTTACCACATGTGCTTGCATGTGCTAGCGCTCACGAKCTGGAGATCAGTTTTGCACAGAACGACCTAGTGGCCCTGGTGGACAAGAAGTTGAAAACCATTTATGAAAACAGAGCGGTGGTCAAGGCAGCCAACACTATTTTGAGCTGCATTAGAAAAGCACTGCCATCAGGTCAAGGGAAGTGACTCTACTCAGCATTGATGAGGCCACCTCTAATATAAGAGAAGGTAAGAGAGCTGCAGCTGTTCAGCCCAGAGACAAGGAGGCTCAGGGCAGATCTTACCCATGTTTGTAAATATCTGATGGAAAAGCGCAAAGAAAACAGAGACAGACTTTCCTTGAGGGTGCCCAGCAAGGATAGAAGCAATGGACCAAAACTGAAACACAAGAAATTCCATCTGAATATAAGAAAATCCTTATTCCGCTGTGAGGGAGCAGCTACCCATGGGGCCTCCATCCCTGTAGACCAAACCAGACAAAGTCCTGAACAACCTACTCTACCTGACCCTCCTTCAGCAGGAGGGTTGGACCACATGATCCCCTGCAATCTTTCCAACCTCAACCTCTGCGATTCAAATATTATTGTGAAAAACATAAACGTATATGTCTGTCTGTGAATATATGTGACATATACATATATATCTCAAGCTTATATATATACACACACACACACATATAAACACACACAATATTTTCAGAACCCTCAAGAAAAAGGACATAATAGTTTTTCATCACTACCCAACTAACTAAATTACTGTATCTTAGGAAACATCTGAAGATGTAAAGTAACGTGAAGAGTAACATGAAGACAGAGTATCCATTAATATTGCTCCTTCTCTTATCTGCTTAAATTCACTTATTACTTTTTAAGTAGTCATATATAAATATTGTACAGATTAATATTGCCACATAAGAAATATTGTTTTTTATTTTCAAGTATTTCAAGTACTTCCCTATGTTACTGGGTTCAGCGAGAACATCACAAAAACTGAAGAGAACACTAAAATACAGAGAGAAATGACATCAAGTGCAATCCAAAGTTTTCACCAGAAGGAACACAGAAACACCACCCCTCAGTGCTAGGTTTAAAGGAACACTTGCATTGCAGGCATCTATCCTCTGACTCAATAACAGCTATCTTCCTTGGCAACCAACGCAGGCAAACATTAATTTTCCAGAACTGCTCTTTCCTGATAATCTCCATGCAGCTTTCCTGTTTACTGGAAGATTACACTACTAGGATATCCTAATAAGATACCTATAGCCAAAATAAATAAGTGAAGTTATCCTTAACTCTGTAGTTTTTTTTAATCCACCTTTATCATGGACTTTGGCATCAGATGATTAAAAGGAACGCAAAATATTCTAATGCAATAACATTATAATAAYGCAGGGTAATGTTTAGCCTTCAAGCTGTCTGTATTCAACTTTCACAAAACCCTCTCCTGGCCGCACAGGCCAGGCTGTGCCCCAAAATCACAGCACAGATACGTTTCAAACACATACCTTTCCAACCGAGTGAGAAGCCCAARCGTGGGGCTCCTGTGGGAGCGGGACCCAGGGCCACCCGGCAGGGAGGCCCAAGACCCCAAAGCCTCAGTGGGGCCGCGAGAAGCCGCAGGCAGCGCCCTGTCAGACAGGGCCAGTGCTAGGAGGCCTCGGGCAGCGCCATGGCGGCGGGGCGACGGGCAGGCCGCGGCGGGKCGGCCCCGGCCCGGCATGCGCGACGCGACCCGGCTCACCTCGATGATCTTCTCCTTCTTCTTCTGGTCCGCCTTCTTGCTGCCCCCCGCCGGCTGCTGCTGCTTCTTGGGGGGCATCTCGGGCGGCGCGGGGGAGCGGAGGGGCCTCGCCTCCCGCTCGGGCTCTCCTGGCGGCGGGGGGAGCGGGCGGGGGAGGGGGGGAGGCCGGGCCGCGGCCGCGAGGGGAGGACCAACAGAAACCGCTCGCGAGGCCGCGAAGCACGCCGGGAAAGCCGCGCCGGGCACCGCGCAAGCGCAGGAGCCGCCTGAGCCCCACGCTGCCGTGGAGGAAGCGGAGAAGGAGCGGGGCGGGGCGAGCGTCCGAACGTCACGRGCACCGCCCCCGTCATGGCGGGTGCGGGAGGTGTCGGTTGGGGAGGGCGGGGGTATTTGGGCGGCGTCACGCGGGAGTGGTTGGTTGGGAGGCGCAATCTGTAACCTCCTCGGCAGCGACATCGGCCAGATACCTGTGTAACCGAAATTAAACCTAACTGTGTAAGAACAGGAGAAATTGCGTGGTGCAGGTTGGAGGTGGGATGATGCAGAGCTCTGTTAGCGGTGGGGTTCACACCCCTGCACACCCTGTGTGCACTTCCTTTGCCCTTGGTAAAGTCGTCTTCATCTCCCAAGCTATCTATTTCCACCACATCTGTGATAATATGATGTTTTAAGGCCTCTATGCTGCTGTCATCTTTTTTTGTTGTTGTGGAGTGTTGAAATATCAGTTTGCTGGTGGGGAGATCTAAAAAGGGGTGATATTGCATTTATACAGGTCTGAGATGAGGTAAATTTCTTCTGCTGACTGGGGTCTGTAGAGCACCTTATGCTGGGGAGCAAAAGCCAGCTGAAATGGATTGTGGGAGTGTTGCTTGAATGAGGCAATTTGGTTGTGTCTGTGTGATAGCTGCTAGTGAAGCCTGGCAATGGCAGCAGCAGGGGGACAGCTGTCCTGAACACTGCGGAGGGTGTCAGGGGGTTAGTGCATCGTTGTACTGGGAATTTACTGTAATAGCTGTCTCAAACGAACCTGATTAATGCATCCTGGAGTGGCCTCCAGGATGCACCAAATACCTTTCACTACCTCTTATAGTCAGCATATAGCCTGTTGGCTATCACTTACAGTCTCTGCAAGACTATCTCTTGCTCCAGAAGTGCCCACAGTCAGTTCACAACCGTGCAACCACTGGGCTGAATTAGGTGGACTCTCATGAGAGCAATACTCTCCTGATACAGCCCACAGCTAGGCCAATGTATGTTGAACTCGCAGCTTGCTTTCTCTCTTAGGTCCTAGTTAACCTACTGCATTTGCAGGAGTTTGTAAGCAGTGATTTGTGTGCTTTGGGTTTTGCTCTATACTGTCTGTTTCTCCATATAGACATATGCATTCTTAGAGACCAAAACGCTTGTGTAAAGTAGCTATGCCTTGTGGCATAAAAAAAAAAAAGAGATGCAAAGAGCAGGTCGTCTTATTTCYAGGCCATCTTTAACCCTTTGTCTCCATGAAAGAGGACAAATGAGTGTGATGCAACACCATGGAAGCGAGGTTACAATGAAAAAGATGTTACTTGTATATTGTCAGGTGAATGYATTGTTTTGCTTTTATTTTTAAAGGATCCAGATAAATTTTTCTGAAAGCAGGAGTGAACCTATTGCAGCTTCAATGGGAGGAGCTGTGTAGCTCCATGGCAGCTAAGCATGTGTCACACTAATGCTTCGCTCATTACTCTCTCTCCACCCAGGTAACTGTACCTACAATAATAATAATAATAGTAATAATAATGAAAGGGTCTCATAAAAGTTTCCAAAGGACTTCTGTGCTCCAAAGGGCATAGTCCCATGCAAAATGAGCACTRTGAGATCAGGACAAAGTTGATGTGGGACAGGAGCAAGATAAAGCTGAGTGCATAGGCTGAAGCACTGCCTTTGTTCTCTGGTGAAAACTGRTAGGTTTAGCCATCCTTTTGGTGACGGGCTAGCAACAGGCTTTAAAGCAAGATGCCCAGAGATATAGGTAGTTCTCATAAACTGCATAAATGACTGAGCTGGAATGATGGGTCTGATGCTAACACGAAGCACCATTTCTTGTTACTGCCATTGACTTTGGTGTGCTAGGAATTGTACGTGAAAGCAAGTATAGGTGAACCCAGAGAGGGGACAGAAGAATATCCAAAGATTTAAGTCTTTATCAGAAGGCCATTAAAATGTTTTGTTTGAGTAGCAGTGAGGTGTCAGAGTGTATAAGCTAATTTATAGGAATCTGAATAGCTTTTAAACTGTTCATTTTGCCTCTGCTACCACTGGGACCATGCTTATTCAGTAAGTCATTTACAAGAATAGCCATAAGGTGTCAGAATTTCCCCATGTTCAAAGAAAATTGCCCAGAAAAATATGTGTACAGTTTGTACAGTCAAATTCTACTGTCATTTACAGAATAATGGCAAATGTACACAAACTGCAAGTCAAGCTCCTAAAAAAACCATAAGATTTCCATATGATTAGTGAGTTAAGTAAATTTTACCTTAAAAAGGGGTTCATTTGATGATTTCTCACACCTGACATGATGAGCAGAAGTAAAGCAAAGGATATTTTCATTAGATAATATARGAAGTGAGAATTTAACAAAGTAGTTTCTCATCAATGCTGACATCATTTAAGGTTTGAAAAAAGGATTTCATAAACTTGCAAGGCCTAAGTACCATATAATTTCTTCCTTTACCAGCATGAAATTACTCTTGTCAATATTAAGTAGGTTAAGAATTGACTAATAAGAAATTGCAAAGGTAGATGTCAGTGTGCAATCATTATCATCCAAGACCGGCAAAGGACCTCTCTGCTGAACATTCTTGTTGTTAATCTGGAATTGATTATAACATGGATGGCACAAAAATAAATGGCTTGGTAAATAATAAAAATAAAAATAGAGGATATTTTGGTAAATAATAAAAATAAAAATAGAGGATATTTTGAACTATTTGTGGAACTGTGATAATACAAAGTGCTTTCTTTAGCCTGAKGTAAAGCTTTATTTCTGAAAACAAGAAATCTGGTTATGGAAAAAGGATTCCTTTGTTTTTAGACTAATTTCTGGAAAATTTGTAAGAATTCAACATGAACATTTGGTGTGACACTTTGGCAAAGAGAACCAGTTGATGAAAAATTGCATAAGCTGATATGCTGGGAATATTTGTTTGTGACAGAGAGGAAGTTTGATGTCTGTGTGTCAGACGTCCGTGTCATCGTGGGATCTCCTTGTTAGATGCCTAACTTGCTGTAGAAGGATTTTGAAAAAATGGGAAGAGTACCAAGGCAGGAAAGGGCAAACAGTCACACTTATTCAAGACATGAAGGAAATGTCCCCCTGGAGAAAAATCTCCAGTAATGACAGAGTTGTTTGGTTTTTTGGGGTGGTTTTTTGGCTTATAAAGGGAATTGATTGCATTATACACTTATTTTTACATCCTGTGTATTAATATGGGATGGCAATCCAGAGTCCAAATGGAACTCTGCTTTGTAAAGAATGGAAATTGGAGCTAAATTAGAGTCTGCATTTGTAAAAGACTGATTTGCAGCTGTGAGCAAGCACAACACTAATAGCAGAGATGAGGTAATTTTTCTGTCTTTGTTTTCCAGTTAAATGAGGATATCATTTGGTAAATTATACATTGGTTACCTGCAGGTTATTTGGACTGAAGGTAGGAGTAAATTCAATCTTCTATAATAGAGAGGTTGCCAGCTAATTGATTTTCCAGCCAAAAACTGAGACAATCTCTTGTGAGTTTGGGAGCCAGATGGTAATTTTGGGGCTCCTGAAATGAGCTCCTATTCCAGCACTGCAGACAATAATTCTGATCTATAACCAATATAGTTATAAAGTTTCTTTATTACAGGGATCTGCATTACTGTTCTTCTGCAATAGTTCTTGTTAGAAGTTATTCATTCAGTAGAAAGAACTTAATCAAAAGTGGTGCCTCTTTCAGCTCTACCTGATAGAAATGAGTTAACACATAGAATTGCTTGGGCAATTGGCTGAAATTGCTTTTGTACAACAAAAGTTCACGTGTTCACTTTGTGCTGCAGCAACACACACTTGTGCTATGGACATCTGTATTGGTGACATCAATATTAACACCCAACTCCTCATAAAAGGATTTTGAAAAATTAGAAGAATTTAAAAATTATTTCAAAGTGCAGGAGACTAATTTGTTAATTTGCATGCATATGTCATATATATACACCCACTTAGCTACCAGTAGAAATTATTAATTGCACACAGCAATTAGAATTCTGCTGTTTCCGCATTGAAGCCTGGGGAAGCTCCTGTGTTTGAGCTTGTTAGCAGGGATTAAAAATATGGTAGGACATCTCTCATCTACCTTGATTTACCTTCTTTRTAACTTGCAGCTCTGTCTTCCTCTAAAAGGATGTGGTAAACGAAATATGAAAACACTATTGATTTGTTTGCAAGATACATTCCTTGCAAATAAGTAAGAATTTCTTCATCTCCAGTTTTCTGTGCCTTGTGCACTTCATAATTATGTGGTATAAATGCTAAATGAGGTGCAATTTTTGTATGGTAAGTGGTTACCCAAAGCAGAAAGCAGTGGGTAGTGAAAGACCATTTTTTCCTTTTTATTTCTAACTCTTTAATGATTTTTTGTTTTTATTAAATGCASCAATAGTATTTCCAGTTGCTTATGTGAAGTAGGAGGACTCGAACTTTCTTTTCTTGGCGGGTTCTTGGACTATAGTTCTGTMCTGGCATTCTGTAGAGCAGGGTGCTGTTGTATGCAAGTTCAGGGTTTCTGACACTCCTGTGTTTTGAATCTATTGGAAATAATACTGGCTGTGCAACTGACTTTAAAATGTAGAATGAAACAAATACCCTGACTTACTCAAATCAGTGCAGTCGCATAAACTTGCAGCATATTTTTTTTATCAGAATTGCTTCCCTTGGTTCYAATTATCAGGGAGAAAGCAGCAGCGTTAGCTTTGTTTTATTATGCCTTTAATRGAGCAGATGTGACAGCATTTTCAGTGGCTCTAGTGATTTGTAGTGTCTCTATCCATACTGAGAAGAGCAGTGTGTTGCAGAAGATGGCAGACACTCCAGAAGGTGGCAGTAAATGTCTTTCCTGAGTGGCATAAAATTTAGCTCTGGTGCCAAACACTACTGTGTTCGCCACGTACCTCATTCCATCAGTTTGAGGATTCCAGTAATCGCTAAAAGAACGAAAAGCAGGTCTGAAGATGCATTGTTGGACATGTTTTAAGTATTCCTTAAAGCATCCTGTTGAATTGTTCTCTACCATTATATTCAAAATACATATCTTAATATGTTTTACATGTATCTTGATTAAATTCCAATTAAGCTGCTACAGAGTAGGAAAGCTAAGGAATAAGAATAGTAACAAAGATCCACATCTGAGAGAATCTTGGCATAGAAACACTGTACATTTCTTAGCTGACATTTTTCATTGATTGTTTATCGGTTGATCTACCAATGCTTACCAATAGCAGTATGATTAGCTCCCCYCTGCAATAGGTACATAGGGTACCAAAGCATGGGTAGCTTGTGCATTGCATTTTACTTTGAGATGTTTTCATAGTATTATTGTTGACATGTTATTCTAGGAGTAAGACTTGAGCAATGCAGACTATTACTCATTTTGCTCTACACACTCTGCAAGTTGATTTAGTCAACAGCATTTTGTGTGTGTTGCAAGTATGTACATAGATATGTACACTATTTACACATAACATGAGCTATATTGGAATATAAGGAGAAATTCATGCACTTTTCTCTCTGTGTTTATGTATATTTTTTATTKATGCTACTCAAAGTTATGCATGTGCATTTATACAGTTGAAGAAGTACCCAGAATCTTAATTAAAATGTGTGTTTTATTTTGAAGCCTTTCTGATAACCAGCATGTTTGAAAGTGTAAATCAGAGCAGCCAGTTACCCGGTAACCAGTTTCCTAAGTGAGTTGCATTCTGCCTCTGAAATTCACTTAGCATCATGAAAACATTAATTCAAACAGTAAGCTTTTTAACTGACTCTTCTGTTATCTCARTATAAAAAGAACAAAATAATTCAATACATTTAAAACCGGTCCTGTTCAAGCCATTATAAGGAGCAGTTYAGTGGCTGACAGAAAATTATTGTTTCAATGGAGAGGCTATTTTACATAGTACTACATAAAATAAGATTGAAGGTGTGGCTGTATTTCACTWCTTTCTCAGGTTTCTATGAAATAAAATAAAAGAGTAACAAGAGGGCATGAGCTGTTACATGCTGAAAATTAGCTCTGAGGACCTCATCTCCAAATGAATGAGCATCTGTTCTTTTATTTTTAATGAAAAGCTTGCTAGCAAAAAATGCCTGCTGTAAGTAGTCTTTTTGTTGACTGATATTTATTATAGAGCAAAATAAAATAGCTGAGGTGCCTTCTGGAATAAAAAAAAATGGCATTATTAAATTAATGATCAACGATTCATGGCTCTAAGTTGGCTTATCCTTGTCTTTGGAAGGAGGAAAAAAAAAAAAAAAGGAAATTTCTGAAATGCAACCCCAAGACCTACTTTCCTCGTGGGCAAGTCTAGTTTGCCTGGATCATCCAAGTTTCTCTTCCTTTCACTTTYCTTGGGAAAACCATCGCCTGCCCTCCCAGGTTGGGCCCTGGCTGCAGAACCAGCCTTTACCCTCCTTCTTCCTATTGCCTGGGGCGGCAGCAGCATCGAGTGAGGCTCTGAGTTAACCGAGCAGCTTGTGTTGCCGGTCTCTTCCCATGCCGCGGGTTGTGGCTCCCCGTCATCCCGTGCTCARCCTGCTCTTCACACTCCTCATGAATTCTTGACGTTGCTGGGGGGTGCAACAACAGTGCAGACAGGCACAAACATTCCTGTCCGTACCCAGAAGTTTGTCATCTACAGAAGTATGTTGTTGATAAATTAGATCCAGGCAATTTTTGTATCTACATACCAGTGAAAAGCTTCTGCTGATACATCACTTAAACATGAATTGAGACTGTGTGCAGTTCTGACCTTTTCTTTTGCCGACATTAGAGCAATATTTAACGTTCATTTAGACAGCTTGCTTTTTTCTCTGAGTTTCATTTCATTACTGATATCCGAGTGATAAGAATCTGTCAGTTAAAGTACTTCTCAAAGAAAATTACGTAGTTTATATTGTACTGCAGAGCTAAGCAGGTATATAATGAGAGATTGCAATACCAAAATGCTTATTTTTTTACCCAGTGAAGCAGAAACATAATTGTAGGGTGATACTGGTCTATTAGGAAAATATTTGCAAATGTTTGTATAATGAAATCTAAATTTTTTTTTTTTTTTAAATTGCCCAGTACTGTCAAACATCCAATTTTCTACTGCAGAAAGTGTAATTAGGAATCCTTTAAAAGTTAGATCCAATTTCTTCAATCTTTCAGTGGAATTTTACATGTGAAATGCTTTTGTAGACCTCAGCTTATCAAAAATGTCTTGGTTTATGTGACATTATCACTTTATAAATAATGACTCAGAGCCAGCAGATACTTCTTCATGGTGTTGTGTTTTGGATTTTCTCTTATTCCTGGTTGTCTGCTTGTTACTGCTGCCTGTTTGCAAGGATAAAATTACTATACATTCTGTTCAAAGAAACGTGTACAGTGGCCATGGAAGTCGTGATACCTGCTTTGCACTGCTGGATATGTTCAAACAGGAGCTGCTGCTGTAGCTAATACCACTGCCTTCTCTGTGGCAGACAGCATCTGCAATGGTCTATGCAGTCGGGTTGTAGTTATGTGTCTTTGAGGTGGAAAAATCTTACAACATAATTATCTTATCTGGAAAAAAATTATTTAGAAAACTTGTCTCCTGTCATTTAGAGAACTGAGCTTCATGCAGTTTATGAATCTGAACTTTTGACCCTATTTATTTATTTATTTATTTATTTATTTATAGATCATATGATCATTGCCATATTTTAATCATGTGATTTTCAATATTTTTTTTCTGCCTTCCACATAGTAGCCCTCTGTTAAACAGAAATTTCAAAGGCTGGTGGCAAAAGGCTCATAGTTAGTGGAAGTGTTCCTCTGTAAACCGTGTTCTTTTCTTCTCTCTGTCACATATAATTCATTTGGTGAAAAGATACYTTACTTCATATTGTGCTTCTCATTTGATTCATGTAAAAGTCACCTTAAATATCCTTATTACAAAAGAGGAAAAGAAGCATTCTCAATCTTGTATTCTGTCAGCAGGATATCCTAATTTATTAGTAAAAGGGAAATGGATCAGAGTTCACAGAGCTAGGTGGATGCTGTTATGATAAATTACTTGGCTTGATAAATTAGCAGACATGCTCCAAAAATCATCTGATTCTTTTTTTTTTTTTTTTTTTTTTTTTACAAGTTGCATGAGATCATATGCAGAAAGACCGTGTGTTGAAAATATGAGGCATATAGACCAGCAGGAATGGTCTATATGGTTGTCTTTGAGTATATTCTTAATAAATGCCTTAGGCAGATGCTGTTGTTAGCACTCACGTTTGCTCAGTTCTGCCCCCTTAGCTGCRTCAAAGCAAGTCACAAACAGCAGTTTCACTGCATCCAACATTGGACAACACGAGTCATGGTGGCTTTATCAAGAGACTGAACTCAGKGTTTGATGCAAGGAGAAAATAGCTCCTGCTTTTAGTTACCACCTCTGATTTTGTTTGCATTATCTTATCTAYGATGAATTAAATTATTTCTTTCTCRTTTCGAGAGTCAGTTTGAATATTCTTTATTAGTCATTGCTGTATCTGATCTACATATATATAGATTCCTGATGGATAGTGATTTAAATGTGTATTTGGAAGAGCTGAAAAATAATGAGGAATGTACTGAAATATTTTTATTAATATGTGCAAGTGAGGATTTTGGTACAAATGCTTTGTGCTTAGGTGTGATTTTTTTCATATATATATATATAACTGTGAGGTTTGGTAAGGATGAAGTAATTTGTAATGGAATAAATGGTAGTATCTGCACAGAGCTCTTCAGGAAATTTATTCTTGCCTTTTGCTTGGAATATAAAGCATATTGTGTTTGTTTTTAATAAGAATGAAACAAGAGTTAGGCAGYACTCTTCATCTTTGAAAACAGATGTGGTTGTTCTTGCTGTGAGTCTCCAGTGCTAGAAAGCCTGAGCYGAAGCTGCAGGTAAACAGTTTGGCTTTGAGGGACATCAGGTTTTAAATGAGCCAGAATGCCCGTGTTCTGCAGTTGAGCTACGTGATTTGAAGATTTGATGGGTTTTCTTGTTTTGTATCAACTTTCTCTGGTAAAAGAGGCAAAAGGGAGCAGCGCTGTACATCTCTTACCACATCTGCGCTGGAAAACCTAGGACTGCTGTGAATAATCAAAATACAAGTATAGTCTTGGGTTCATTTTAAGTTAGCAGGAGTTCTTACTTCATTGGAGCTGACTAGCATTAGTTTTTTTCCTCAGATACCAGTGATTGATGTCATAGGAGAGCATCTCAGAGTCAGCGATGCTAGACAGACAGCACSTTTGCTGTTGTTCTGTGCATTTATCTGTGAAATGGGAATAATGATGAATAATTACCTCAAATTGGCCTAGGACATTTTGATACAAAATAGATTGTATTTTGAACACTACCTCAAACTGAAATTTCTGTTTTGACATCAGGAGAAGTCTTACTAATCAGTAACTTTATTTTAAACAAATCATTGAAGAAACTGCTATCCTGCCTTACTCCTCAACTCCCACTGAATCGTCAATCACTCTTTCATCAGCTTTCTGGGAGCAGAATCGTACCTTTATACTAGGTAATTCTGCCTCCATTTCCTACTCTTTCAGAGTACTCTTTCTTCTCGGAGAGATGAAATGGCAAGTGCAATAGCAAGGAGATATCAAAGGCTGCTATTAGTTGCGAACACTAATGAAGTGTAACACAAGTTACTTTCCTAATCTAGGGTTAAATGTGGCAGATTATAAACTCTGCTTCAGCAAACTTGACCAATGAATGGTTGTGCTGGTCTAAGAGGAATATTTTCGGGTGCAGTGGTAAAAGGTTAGCTGACAAAAAAGTGGACTTTCTGGGTGGAAGGTGATTTTAACCCTCTTCAAGATTTCACAGTGAATTTTTGATTTTTCAAGTGCTTTGCCTATTATACTGAAAAAGTCCATCAGTAATCATATAYATCAAGATACTTCTTACAGACATGTTTCAATTCTGCAGTTGTTTTCTTGTAAATGTAAATAAAAACGTGACTGCATGACAATGATGGGGTAGAATTCCCACGCGAATATACTGAAGTCCGTTGCCTGGTTCAGTCCAGGGCATRGTTCAGTTCAGAACACATGCCTGTCTGTAAGCCTGTCGAAGTCAGTAAGGTCATGTGTCTTGATCACTTTGGACTAAAAAATTTCTTGGGAGGATCAGCTAAAAAGACTATTTTTATAAGTTTATTATGTTAGAAAAAAAAAATTACACTTTTTTTACTCCAGTTCATAATAAAATAGACATTGCAGGTTATAAGCAGCTGTGATGCACTTACACTTCTATAGTTTATTATTTAAAATTTATAAGGAAACAGTTTTATTTCTAAATTAACTAGCAGGCATACTGAGTAATGTAATTTAAAATTGATTCCATTTATCAGTCTAACCAGAAAATATTAAGACTGTCAAACTGATGTATAGCATCTAATCAAAGGAAGAACACCCTATTTGAGATTAGTATCATTAACATTTCACTGTTTCATATGACAATGAATCCTCAATGCATGCTAAATTCTTTGATATTCCTATGCAACAAATCCTCCAGTGGATTTATTATGATAATTTTTATGGTTTTTTTTTTTCTTCTTAAGGGTTGTTCAAAAAGCAAATTATAACTATTATGAATGCTGGCATTACAAGCAAAAAAAAATCTAAAATATAACAGTATTTTGATGTTATAAATTGTTTCGCATTAAGATCAAACAAGAAGGCAGTCAAAGCAGTATCAAGGCTGGGAATTTCTTGTTTAATGAATAATTTCTCGATGCTGGGTTGTGGATGCATTTTATTTTATTCAGCTCTTCTGTTGTTACATCTTTGTCCGTGGAACCTAAAGTTTGCGCAGAATCTATATTCTTAAAGGTGGTCTGAATCCTCAGTGTTCAGGACTGGGCAGTTGGGATTTTAGCCCCAAACCAACTCTAACCTTATAGAAATTGGCATACTGTCACTGCCTTAGTTATTCAGTTCCTTTCTATTAGAATGTATGACTGGAAGTTGTAGAAAGAATGCTTTCTGGATAGTATCCTTTTATATAATATGGAGAATAGTTTACTTAAATACTTAAGATTTGTATATTTTTCCTTTTAATTATATTGGGAATAAGTTTTGTAGAGTGACTGGATGACTTATGTGCAAAAGCAATCTATGGAGAGATTGTCAACCCAACTATGTCATGCAGTGTTGTGTTTTGGTTATTAGAATCTAAATAAATTTAAAATAACATGAATATTCTGGAATAAAAGGTCTTGCAAAATGAACTATCAAACAGACATTACCTTTATGAAATACCTAAAATAAAAAAACTGTCTTACCATAATATACAAAGTACAAACAGAGCTGAGTGGACATCTGTCAAGTCAGCCTTTCCTCAAAGTCTTGCAAGAAATTTATAATACGAAATGTCAAAAATGTTTTTTCTTTAAGAAGCCACAAAGCAACTCCAAATTTTATATGTAACTCAAAGATTATTTTAGTAATTTTGTTATTGACTTTGGTGGACATTGAATATGACGTGTATTAAATTACTTGGAAATAATGCCTAAGCTTGTAGAGATAATAATTGTGGACTAATTCTTTACATATTGCATAAAAACTCAAGGAAAAAATGAAACTAGTAATAATGCTTTACATGACTTTTTGCCAGTATATTACATGAATYGAAAAAATATGCATTTTATGCTTGAGATATAATACTTGGGTGGAATACTACCACTTTGGTAGAAGCTATAACTGGGAAATTGTACTGTTTAAGCAGTTGGGGCAGGGATGGGATGCATGAAACAAAAGCTGATTACAAAGTTAATAGTGTCTTCTGTGCCTGAATGATTTCTGMTTTGCTATTTCYTGGCTTGTAGCACTAATGATGGGATGGTGAAAATGCTTGGGCAAATTAAGGATTTTCATCCAATTGCCTCCACGCTAGCACAGWTACATTTTGGAAGGTGCCACTTGGRAATACATGATMTTTTATTTTCAAAAGYAGTTATTTGAGATGAAAATATAGGATATATCTTCATACTTAGATAATGATCAAGATATTTTTCTGACTTGTTCACAGAAATATACCATAGATTTTCATTTGAATAAATTAAAAAAATAGTTGAGGCTTCTGKAATGTAATTTTATTGGATGGATTTGATTGCCTAGAAGAGGATTTCCACAGAATACGGCAAACTTCGTTTGTGAGAAATAATCATTCTAGGCGATCAAAATCCTAGAGGGGATTTCACACAGATGAATGAGTTATTTAGCTGACAAGAAGCTTACTGACCTCCACAACAGAGAAAATGCACTTACAACAAATTGGTCAGTTGGTGCTTGAAACCAGCGGTTAATCTAAAGCTGCCAGTGGACCAAATGAATGACTGTAGCTGTGAGGAATAAATTTGCACATAGGTCATACATTTGTTCCACATTTTCACTAATCAGAAATCTGTTCCATTTTCTTAGGCTATGTTTAAGGAGATTTTCCATATATGCAAACAAATGATCCATAAATTCAATGTGTGAAATGAGATTGTTGATTACTTTCTTTRAGCATTCAATTAAAAGTATTATTTTCTATATAGATCAGGATATCTGAAAGCTTCTGGCAGGAGTGTGATAAAATTCTGTAATGGTTGTTTCACCTGAGGCTTTGTCAGCCATACCAAGCTRGCTGTTATAGTCACAAATAATTATTAATTGCTGCATATTTGAATGGAAAGTGGAATAAAGTTCCTTCAAATTCAAAGTGCCTACATTGTCATCATCTTTAGATTTGACAGCAAATTTTTTGCAGCTTACCCAGTTAACCACCATTTCAGATACTTCAAAATAGCAAAAGAAGGCCCACAAGCTGCTTTAGGAGTACAAAGAGCAGTCAGACCTTCTGTGGACACCAGAGTCTTTGAATAAATTTCTTGAACAATTAAGTGGATTAAGGTTAAGCAAAACAAAAAGCCTGTATGTATGTGGGAATATATGAATTTTCTTTTTAGGTAATTTTCTTTTTTATTATTTGATTAAAGACAGAAGTATTTTCCCAGAAAATTGGAAGCTGTGGTTTTGGCCATCTGTAGTCATTAAAGGCTATATGGCATGTCTTACAACAGCATGGACATCTTCAGAGGTCATGGGGAAATCACAAATTCAGGTAACCAATTATATTTACCTGGAAGTTTTGAATAGTTCCTCAGTCATACTCAGTTTTGCTGCCAGCACAGAGTGCCTATCACAGGAGGCGATATGTGCCCGATATTCCCTTCTTATCTCACCTTGTATTTTTTTCTTGTCATCTGGAAATTAGGAGGCTTAAATCATTACACAAGGTGAAACTCTAGCAGATGTTTCTGAGCACTTACTATATGAATCAAGTTGCAGCAAAAATGGCAGCCTGGCATCTCTTTAAAGCTCTTTAAACCCTTAACAGCTTTTTGTCCATTAGAAGGGCCTAGAGTCTACAGTATTCTCATTAATCTTCAGTTTATAGCCCTGAAATGTGAATTGTTAAGGTTACTGTCCACCTCTGGAGTAATGAACAGGTGCAGGGTCCCGGTTGTCTCATGTTTTCTGTCTATTTGTGGATAATTTTTTGTTTCATTYGCTTTTTTTTAAGTGTTAAATGTCAATTTATCCTCTATCATAGCTCACTAGTCAGAGTACTTGCCTGGGTTGGGAGCAGGGCGGGGATTGGCAGAGGTTCAGTTGTTTCCTTAGGACTCTAGACTCCTTGAAAACAGATTCCGTGACTGAATGTTGTCTTCTGGACTACTTAAGTTGTAGGATGGTGGTCAGTAAATTCTAGGAAATTTTAGATGTTACTAACTTGACAGTAGCAAGGTAAATATCTACTTCTGCCAGAGGCTGGCAACTTCACAGTGTGTATGTTAGCTAAAACGACTAGTTTAGGTAAGTCTGTATGAAGATACTGGGCTCTTCAGTGGCTGAAGTAGAGATGGAAATGTTGTCCATCARCTCCAAAGCCAAATGGCACGTCGGTTTTTRGGGAGATCTCAATGAAACGCACATTGRTTTCTCCCTCTCCTATGAAATACAAATATAAACTAGCTCAAGAATCAGGCTGCAATTTAACAAATAACTGCTTTTACTATATGTGTGCAGACTGTGTTATAGTCCTCTATAGAGTTGAATTTTAGTTGAATCCTGACTGTTAAACCACTCAGAGTCTCTCAAGCCCCTCCACTACCCATCTGAGGATAATTTTCAAATTTTCCTCTGCAGTTACTAGTCTGAGAATTGTAGATAGTAGTAACATTAACTGAGATCATGCTGGGACATCAAGGTCTGTGCTAGTTACTCCCAGCAAAGAGATGTAATCTGTGTGTTCCTGTGTATGAGTATAGAGATTAAATGTTCGCCATTTGTGTCTCCTTACTTAGCTAAAATATCTACACTGAGAATTGAGCATGATGCTGAAATTTTTTTTAGAGGGAATGAATGGAATTTTATTTCTTACCTGTCAGTTATATATTATGAAAGTCACCAAGTGGCAAACACACAAAAAACTTAATCCTTTTTTTTTTTTTTTTTTTCTCACAGTAATGCATACAGGGCTTGGGGTGTGGTATACCTGGGTATTTGGTATTTCCTCCTTTCTCATTACCTCCCAATAAAGAAATGTGAAACTCRGTTTTGGAAACTCAAAATAGTAGGGATACAGATAGAGTCAAATTCTGGTGATTTGATTATTTTTTTCTCTTTGTAACCAGATTATCATTGCTATGTATTGTACTGGGTATCTGCAAYTGAGTGTAGCAAAAGTTGTGTACATTTTCTGCTAGAGTCAGGCTAGATAACACCATTTCTGATTAAAATGTGTGCAAAATAAGGTTTCTGACGTGAAGCATAGATAAAAAGGTGTAGTACTAATGTCAGGATGAGAAATTTCTTGTGTTGTTAGGGGGAGACTGCTCTTTCTTATGTCAACTTTTTTTTTTTTTTTTCCATTACCAAAGAAGTCTGTTTTTAATCTTCTAGAACATTGACTGTAAATTTTGATTTTAATTAAATGACTGCCAATTTAACTAATTATGCTCAGCACAGCTATGGGATTGTATTCAGTCTTGTTCTTTTTTTAAAGTGAATAAATTAACTTTAGTGAGCAGAGGAAACTAATGAGGCAGCATTTGCAGAAGGCGGAACATAACTTACATAAAGTAAATAAGAATAGATCATATTCGTTATCAATTTTCTATTTTTAAATAAGCCAAAAAGTTAGTTAGCAAAAGTAAAAAAAAAAAAGAAGATATGCTAATATGGCCCTAGTTTATTTAATTAAACATTCTAAAGATAACTTTAAGAGAGGTTTAGAGACATCAGGCTGGCTCCATGCAAGCTATTAGCCAAACCCAAAGCTCTGGAGAGCGTCCTGGGTGCCAGGGCTCATTTCCTACAGGCTGGCTCAGGACTGGAAACAGCCCATAGCTTCAGTACTGCTCAAATTTTCACCTTAAAATATTCCAAACTGTCCAGAATGGTGCACGTTTATTTCTTTCTATTTATTATTTAAAATGAAGAAAAATGTTTTTTCTTGTTATTTGATGTCTGCTATGCCCAAAA
>PTEX01000034.1:866362-1003726 GCA_003342815.1 Eudromia elegans
AAAAAAAAACAACCCAGAAAACTAGGAATCCTTAGGAGTTCTTATGGGTGATATAAAACACAACCTGTGTAAGCGGGCAAAGGATCTTGAGGATCAATAAGACTAGCTCTGCTCCCAGGGAAATAGTTTATACCTGAACCTGAGAAAGCTTTGTACAGGAAAGCTTGGTAATGATTCAAAGACCGTGCAAGGTAAGAAAAAGAGGCTCATTTTGAATTGCTTGGATTTTGACGGTATCAGTAAATTCATTTTTAAAACAAACAAAGTCCTTTGGAAAAAAATAACCTCTGCCTCTCCAGAGAAAAAAATAGTTCTATTGAATTTTTGTATTTTGAATCACAGTCCATTTATTTCGATTATTTTCATTTATGAGCCTTATTTTTTAAGAAAATGTTATTGTCTCCACTTAGAGGTTACTTAGAGGTGTAGTTGCAAATATTGTTCAGCCTGAATAGTATTTATACAATTCATTGTCTACTGCTCTGACTTAGTGTAGCACAAAKGCACCTAACTGTCTTAGTAATGAATTATGGACAGGTAATTAAATCAGTATCTTCTAATTCAGACAGTTGCCTTCTGGAACTTATAATTCACCTCTATCAGCTGATACTTATAGACTTTTATTGCCTCATAATATTGTCAAAAATACATTAGCTAATGTTGAAAGGGTCCGATCGCATTTCTTTGAGCTAAACAACCTATATTAGTGTTCTACCCCGATTCTCATTCTGCACATTTATCTTGCCAATGTTTTGGGCTGGAGGGAGGACCCATCATCAGGGTGCAATCAGGAGCAGCTTTGTCCAGSCACGTGGTATTTCAGATTTGCAGTGTGGACAGAATAAGTCCCCGCAAACAGTCACATCAACTATTGGATTCTGACAACAGACAGTGCAAATTCTCCTTTCAGTGGAAGTATTTTTAAACAAGACSAAAATATTATAAATCCTTACATACTTGAACAATGAAAATAATTAATTCTCCATACTCACTTCACTAGACTAAATATCTCAGCTTCATTTTGAATTTTTATAAGCATTTTTTGACTCAGAGTATATTATTTACCCAACGTAGCTGTTGTAGCTCTTTAAACCCAAGTTGCTTTCRTATTATTTGCCGTTAATGAATTTAAGTTCACTGATACTGAAAATGTGATCATCTTTCTTTACTTTGTGATACCATAATGATTGCAATTTTATTATTCTTTGCTTAGACACATCCCTGTCCCTATAGACTAATATTTCTGAAGATACAGTGAGGTGAAACACTTAAAATGAAAGGCCAGATCAAATCTTCATTGAAATGAGTAGAACTCTTTCCATAGACTTCAAAGAAAAAAGCAGCAGAATAATTAAATACAACTGAGATAARCAGAAAAAACAGAAGCCTTTGACACATTTTGGAACAGACTATCAAGGGAAACAAGAATGCTGATCTACACGAGGTAAGAAGAGGAAARTAAGAATTACTATATAGTTCATATCCAAATACTGCAGTAGAAATAGGTATCACTTAGGTGAAGTGTGATAAGAAAAAAATGCTAGAAAAAAATGCCCTATTTGGAGATTTATATCTTTTGRTGGTCCAAGCACTTTCACTGTCAGGCTAGCAGCTGTTTCAAGTGAAGGGATCACATGAGCAAATAACAGGAGACGGGAATGTGGCCAGGTGAAATGAATCATGTTAAAGATATCTAAAAGCTGAGGTACCTGGTATCTGCCTAATCTTTCTCTTTCTTTTCTTCATTGTGTTTTTGGCTGGAGTTTCAGAGCCCCCTTTTTTCAGCAGGTGAGGTATTCTTTGAAGCATCTAACTAGTTCTTTGGGATTCTCTATTATGTGGTGACAAATTAGGAGGAGTTATTGTAAGTGACCATGATCTAGAAATCCATGATATTTGTCAGGTCAGCTTTA
Organism: Eudromia elegans; assembly: GCA_003342815.1. NCBI lineage: Eukaryota > Metazoa > Chordata > Aves > Tinamiformes > Tinamidae > Eudromia > Eudromia elegans. Next base: position 868,276 of record PTEX01000034.1, read on the forward strand.
TTCATCCATTGTGGGAGAAAGGCAACTCTTCCTTCCCTTTTGAGGATAGTAAGGTCTTGTATATTCCATTTAGGTATTTATTACCTCTTTGTAGAGAGAATGAGCTCATAGAAAAGAAATAACTGTAGAGATTTGATGCAAACTGATCCATAGAGAATGTTTTGGGTTTAAGTTGACACTTTCCATGCTCTATAGAGTGCTATTTATTGACATAGTCTTCTAACATGTCCCCTATGGTAGGTTTCTCCATGTGGTTAAGTTAGTAATCAGTAAAGGCAATTGGTAAAATTAGTAATTGGTCAAGGCCATTTAATAATAAGTATGTGCAACATAAACATTTTTAGAGTTTTCTGTTCTTTTATTTTTGCACTAAAATTCCTCAGCAAACTCTGAGGCCTTTATCTCAAAGCAAAAGCTACATTTTGTTGCTAGATGATAAAATTGGAAAGTAAACATAGTTTTCTATTATTCTGAATTAAAAAGAAAAAAAACACTTTTYAGAATCAAAAAATGATAATTATTTCAGGTGACAAACTTCTTTAAGCAGTGTCTTCCTTCCTCAGGGATTGTGGTCTTTATATATGTTTTTTTTCAATTAGCTCCAGATGTCCCACATCCTTCCTGGGAGAGAGTCCCTCTGGGTCTGGGCAGCCGCGGTATGCAGGCAGTCTGCTTAGTAACTGTATTTCTGCCTTGGGRTTCCTCAAAAGGTCTCTGTTGTCTGTCATGTATCTTTATATTGTAAGATTGTTATGATTTTTTTTTCAAAACATGCTTTCTTTTTTTCTGTCTGCAATTAGATTTTCTTTTTCAATGATACCAAAGATATTTCTTATTCCTTTGGGGTTCGTYCTTTCAAAGGGGACAGGCAGATATAATTATACAAATGATTTTGCCCAGTATTTGATGCATATGCAATGAAAACTTTCTAGAAAGTTGTTTTATTTATGAGATTTTTCTGTAGTAACAGAAACRCTTTTTCAGACTTTCAGTAGACCATGATTCTTTTCTCAATTCTTGTTCAGACAAAGCTTGCTCTGCCTTCCTTCTCATTTTCTTCTTTGCATCATTTAAGCTATTAAAAGGCTGAATTTTGCAGAAATACCGTGTCTCTGCTCAAAGAAAATTCATGTTGAAACAAGTGACTCACTGCCAATAATTAGTGGAGCTGTTTCCATTATAAAGAGGAAACACCTGCAACTGAAATTTCACAGTAAGTGAAATCAAGAGGTAAAGGAGTCTTTAGATTATGATCGAGTGAAACTTGCTGAAGTTTTTTTTGTTTGTTTTGTGAAAAAAGTTTAGAGTGTGTGAGAAAGGAGACTGTAAGTAACTTTGTGTTTTCATCTTGTTTTATTAAATATTTACCCCAAAATCTGAGACCTGGTCATAAAAGTTTCACAGCAGAGATTTTTGTCTTGATATGTTATCATTATGAGTCAGTTATTTTTGGAATATGTTAGTGGTTTTTATTACAAAACAGATAATTTTGTGGGTTTTTTTTGAGAGGAGATACAACTTTACAGTGTATTGCTATTTAGTAAGTGCTGGGTTTTCATATTATATTTTTTTTTTTTTTCTGTTACTTGAGATCTAAGTCAATAGCAAATGAATGAACAAACATGAGCTAGGGACTTCTGTGTTGCTCATATTTATATGAAGTTGGAGTCTTTCCCCCTGAGGGTTACTGTTTCCCAAATCCCTGGCTGAAGCGTATTGTGCGAGTATTGTGTGTGCTTTGTTATATTTGGGGTTGGGGGACAGCAACTTAACCAACTAATGAGGCAGAAGCACCAGGATGTCATCTTTCACAATTAATAACACTGTTTTTCCTTGGCTGTTTTTTGCCTTTAAAATGGTTCATAACTGGTTCATAACTGTTTATTTGTAAGTTTAGAAGTATTTTTACGTGAAAGGATTTTTTTCTCTAAAGTGACCGACAAAGAATATTTCCCTGAAACTGAGTTTAATCTGTATAAAATGAAAAATTYTTGGATGTCTTGCAGATGACACTTTAATGCTTATGCACACTCTAGCTAGAGAAATTCATGAAACACTTCTATTAAATGCCTAGTGTATATGTGGAAAATGAAGATTAGACATGGATGGATATAASAGCAATTTGAATTTTACAGTCTCTTTTGCCCAGTTCTCACTTAGCAGTGATGCATATTAGACTTAACTGAACAATTAGTTACCATTGGTGATTCTATTGTACATAGACTCTGAGGGTAAATTGCCTGCCTCTCATTACCTTTATTATTTCCAAAAATATTCGTGCTGATATTTTTTCTGAGCTCAGAGACCATGAAAGATGGGTCAAAAAAAAAAAAGTAGGAATAATTCAGGAGTCATTCTGATTCATGTTTGGAGACTTGACAATAATTTGACATGCTTGATCTTTAGCTTGTAATTAGGTATCAGAGCTGCTCTCAAGCTTTAAAAATCAGGTCCTCCAAACTGGCCAGAAATAGCAGTGTTGGTCTTTGAAAACGTTGCCTTTTATGTGTGAAATCAATTGCACCGAGAGCATGTTCTTTCCACAAGTAACAAAGAGAATCATGTCCTATAATGTCATCAGACTTCCTTGGAAATGTTAGCACCTCTCATTTCACAGCACTTCCTATGTGTATTAAGGGCGCATTACTTTCAGTCGTAAAAAATATTTGGTATGAGGAAAGATCTGCATTAATATTTTCCTTGTAAAACTACATGGTTTCTCTGTATTGGAAAACTGGTTTAATGCAGTCTTTATTCTGAAGCTAGGAATGTAACTTTCATCTTGGTTTTGGAGAAAAATGTCAACCTGCAGACAGCATGGTAAATGGCTTTTAAAGAGCAATGAAACTCAGAATGGATCAGGATTGTGCATGATGTGACTCTGTTAAAATGTGCAGGTACGAGCCGAAGACAGCAGTGTGGTTTTTATATGTATATATGGAGATACACATGCACACATATATTTCTACTGCATAATTGKTTTTTTGTAGTTAAACGTGAACATACTTTTCAATATTTATGTAGAAAATTCATAGTAACCAACTTGGGAACTTGTAGTGCAAACACTTTGCTTTTCAATACTTTTTCCCCCAAAACWTTAACTTGGGGCTTCAAGTAGATGTAGATATGGTCTAACATGGGCCAAATTCTTTGCTGGAAAAAACAGATGAATCTCCACAGTGACCAGTTTCAAGGTATCAACACAAATCATTTGGGGCAAACAATTTGGTTTCAGGGTAGTAATTATATAATATTAGAATGGTGTTTGTGTGACTTAAGAATCTTAAAAAATAATAGTTTATATTTAAAGTGATGTTTTTCTTTGTGTTAAGATTTTTTTGAGGGAAAAATCAGTTAAACTCTGAGAACTCTTCTTTTCCCATCAAAACTCCATTATTTTCTTTCTAAAATTCTCTGATTAATGTGTATGTGTACTTTCATTTGTGTAAAACTACTTTTTGCAGTTCAGGCTAAATTCTACTTTTAAATTGTTCATTCAGCCTCTGCTGACCTAACTGAGAAATGTGTGCAAGGATGTGTGAACTTATCCTTCGTTACTAGCCAAGCTGCTTCAGCTACCACCCTTCTCCTGGCAGTTTAAAGCCTATAATTAACTCTCCCTCTTCTACTGCCTTTTCACAACAAGTGTTCTTTTGCAGAGTTGTTCTAAATTACCCAGCATTAAAAAAAAAATCCACATATAAATGCACACGCTAGTTATTCACAGCAGTCAAAATAACCCTTTCCTGGTTTTTTAGCTATGTTGTCTCTCATTTCTACATCTCAAAACTTTCTTTTGCCCCATGTTGCTGAGTTCACAGTTTGTAAAAYACAGGATGAGTTACTGATGGATTGGCGTTTGGTTAAGGTGAATTTTTATCCACACAGGCCACCACGCATTTCATTTGATAAATATTGAGGCAAACATTCCCATCAGCCTTTCTTAAAGATATAAAATGTTGCACTGGGCATTGTGCCTATTATTTTCCACCAGCAACCTTCTTTTTTTGACAGAAAATGTGATCTCTTTAGTTCTTAATTTGATAGAGGCTTTATAAAATCTTAAAGTTCTTTCACTAGGATCTGCTAAAAATAAGTTTTTAAGGTAAAGCCATATTCCAGCTATTAATTTGTTATTAGGTGCTATTCCAGAAGAAAATAGACTGCTTAATTGTTGAAATATTTGAATTATTTTCTTTCCTGCTACTCTTTTAAACCTTGGCTTGAAAACTAGGGTGAACTGTAGGAATGAAGTGCAACAGAGGTGTTAGGTAACTTCAGTGCTTTCCATGTAACTACCAAATACCAACGCACGAAGTGTTCAGTAGACACTCCTAAAAATATCTGAAGTAAGTTGGGGTCCCTCTGCCCCCTCGATATATAGCCAGCAGAAGCAGCTGGAGTGCTGGTGTCTCTGCCCATGATACATGCTGAGGATCACAAGCTGCAGGAGGTTGAATGTGGGAATATTTGAACACAGCCAGGCCAGCCAGGAGCTATGAGCCCAGATGCTTCAGAGAAGAGGCTGTAAGAGGAACCAGCTGGAAGCTGTTGGCTTGCAGTGACGTCTAAACTTAGCTGGGTTTGTATGTTGGTTCTTCCTTACATGGGAGCAGGATATTATTTATAAGGTGGCTAATGGTGTCTTTTACATCCCCTAGCCTTAGCCTCCTTTACAAAATAGACTAGCATTAATAATGCAGGAGATTATATGTATATATAAAAAAAAATCAATATTACATTTCTTTCTTTTAAGTGTGTTTGAGTTCATATTTTTCAGCTTTTCTTAGGAACAGTTTTTTTTTTATTGCAGAAGCTGAGAGCTTCATATAAGTGCATCCTGGAACAGATTTTTTTGGTGTTTAATTAGGACGGTGCATATTGTAGAATTAGAGGCAAAGAAATTGGTCCTGTGGGTTTTCCGCTATAGAGATCAGCTTGCTGCTTTGCTTTTGACTGAAAGTGGAGATGTTTGAGTACAGGCTCACAGACAGTGTTAGCASTGTGGTAGCTTGACACAAGCTTGAGGTGAAGAATTCCAGCTGCTGTTGGAGCAGCACCTCTGAGCCACACTTCTTTACTTTGCTTCACGAGTGGAACTGCTACACCTTGTTCTTAATGCAGGCAGATTGTATGTGTCCAATCTAGGTCAAGGAATCCATACTCAGAAAAGAAGGAAATGCTGATGTTTCCTTGGACTTTTATTTTCTTTTGTGAGAAAATTTTCAGTTGTGATGCTGAAGCTGGCATTTTTTAATTGTGTATTCTTCCTTATATTCTGGTAATATACTTTTCATGAATTTACAGTTGGAGAGGAAAATGGAAATTTCAAAGATCATGTAAAAAGACAGAGATATGTTATGCATTTAATTACCTATTTTCTTAAAAAATGTTTCTGGGCATGTCTCTCCCAAGGATGTTAATTGAAATCGCTGCTCTGTTTGTAAAAGATGACTTTTAACTAGGAGGGTAGAGTGATATTTTATTGTGGCCTGAAAAAAAAAAAACAGCGATGCATAAAGCAGAATTTGGAAGCCTTGCAAAGAAGGTTGAAGTTGTTCAGACTTCCTTCTATGAAGTATTTGTGATTTGTTCTCTCTTCTCTCAAGAGTACTCCTGTAACTTTTTTTTTTCTTGTGTTTTTTTCTTGTGTGGGGAAAGGTGTTGAAGAAGGAAGTAAATGTGAAGAGGGTGGACTGAATAGTCAGTGTTGTCAGTAATAAATACCATCTTTAAAGTTTGTTTGCAGCTTGTAAATTATGGATGCCAACTCTTTCCTGTGCTGCAGTTAAGAGAGCAAAGGAAGGTCTAAGAACGTCAGTGATAGCGAGGAGAGACTATGAGCCTTTTAAGTAATATTTTTGCTAGAGGCCTAGAACTMCTGAAATATTTTTTTAAATTCTGAGTTAACAAAATGCTTTTGTCTTCTGTTTCTGTGAGCGATGTGGAAAGTTGCTGCTTATCTTCTGGATCTAAGAGTGGCTTCTTGCTGTTGCTAGTTGATGGTTGTCTCACGGATATCTCATTGCTGATGTAAGCACAGGTATTTCTAAGTAATATGTAATATCATCTGAAGTGGGACTATCCTGCTGCTCACCTGCAGCCTTGACTGTTGCCTTTCAACCTGCCTTAGCAGCCCTTAGGGCACAGTGCAAAGTTCATGTGTTCCCAAGATCTTTGTACCTGAGGTTGAGGATCAAAGTGTTTGTGTTGACGTGATGACTGAAGCAAACGTTCGGAACCTTCTTTAGGTCCTTCTGAGGGCCACTTGTTAAACTGGAGCCTGGCTGCATCTCTCCCTGCTTCGTTCCAGTTCTTCCACAGGAAAGACTTGAGACGGCCAGTGGTGTGTGTGTGGTTGGGGAATGTTGTGGTAATAGTCCCATATTATTTTCATAAGCAGTTGCAGGCAAGAAGACTAGATTCTTTGTCACATGGYCCAAATTTAGTTTTTATTTTAAATTCTCTAGCTTGGGCCTGTATCACTAGTTTTACACCTTTACAGGAGGATGTAAGGGGGAATTGAATCAGCAGGGGGAGTCCTTGCTTTGAGCAAAGCAGAGAAACTTATAAGGTGGGAAAAATGCCGGAGGCCTGAGCTGTGTTGTTTGGTGTGGGAGGTGGTATAAACCTCCTCTTATTAGGAAGAGCTGATCCTATGAATTTTATTTAGGGCACAAATGGATAAATGGAGATATATCTGCAAGCAATTTTAAGAAAGTTGCTGACCAGCAACATTGCTCGAGGCAGGTTTTGCAGGGAGTGATGTTTGGATCRTGTTTAGGGAAAAGGGCAACGATAACTGATAGTAGAGGACAAAAGAGATGTGTTGTGTATGAGAAGATAAAGCTGCAATATGACAAGCACTTTAAAATAAATGGCTTAACAAAATGGTATAAGGTGACTGTAGGCCCATGACTTTTACAACTGTTAGTACGGTGGCACTTTTCAATTCTGTTGCTCTAAAAGCTAAATCAATGAGACAATGACTTTAGCAGGGTAACTAGCTAATGTGCCATGAATTTGCTTTCCTGTTTTCTTAGGAAGTACTTTAAAAGATAAAACAGGAGACCTCCTATTATTTTGTCAAAAATAATACAAACCTTGTGTGTATATTTTCATTCTGCCCTTCCTTGGACTTTATTTTTACATAATCACTATTTTGCTTGCTTACATGTGTGCATAARAATTATCTAATCTGTGTGTGTGTATTCAGGGGATGTGAATTTCTTAATTCCTTTTATTGGCATGAATCTATCAGAAAATTTGGTGAAAAATTTACCTATGGATGTACATAGTCCCAGAACTTCCTCAGAAGCTTTAGTACAACGTATTTGGAAGATCAGAAATATTCAACTGCTAATAAAATTCTTATACTCAGATTAAATCATTATAAACAGGTCTGTCCTATGTGGATTTGAGCCTACTCACTCATAAAATCAATGTTAAGCTTTTCTTTGACTCTTTAGCGGACCAAGATGAGGCATTGACTGATTAAGAGCTTCACATAGCAGTGGGGTATTCAAAGCATATAATAAAATATCATAAGCTTTTTTTGATCAGCAACTTAATTTACATTATATGTTTGGGGACTTGCTGTGTGTAGCTCAGGCCTGTCTTGCAAAATATCTCAAGTTTCTTTCTGAGCCATTCCCAGTTTTAAGAAACATAATACACCACTAAGTAACCAGTAAATGTGGTTTTGCTTTCTCCGTGGATTTAACTTCACTTAGGAACTTAAAACCTTTCTCTGGCAGGGGTATCGCATGACTTGTAGGTTAATTGCCTATGTGCCTTCCTACATTAGTCTCCTCTCCCCTGCCTTATAAATAATGTCCTATAAATATCCTAGCTAAGTTATGCAAATATAATAATATGAATGCCCAGAAGTCTGTCTACTGAAGTGTGTTTAAAAGTCATTGTTAAAACTTTCTTTAATCATAAAATTCTTAGGAAATATCAGTTGCAAAAGTGAACATGACGATGTGGTGTTCAGTGAGGAGAAATGTGTGAAAACAGAAAAATATAGGAAATGTTCACTTATGCTTTTCAAAGGATATCTCTCCTTTAATATGCAAGTTGATCCATTTCTCAAAGGTTCTGATCCTGCAATGCGAATTGATCAGACAAATCTTCAGTCTTTGGTAAGAGTTTGCTTAGGGATCAGGTGGTTTTCTGTGCCAGTCTCGTCACCAAGAAATTTTCTTTTAGTCTTCGATGYTGCTTTTTAAAAAGTAAATCTCTAAATTGTGTAATTCATCTAGGGTTTTAAAGAGCCCTGAGATCAAGCAGTTGCTAAGGGGTGACAAGCAGATATTCAAAGGRGAATGGGCTTCGTCTAATTCTCTCCGTCACTTTCATATTTAACTGCTGTGAATTCTTGTTCCAGTTGCATTTAGCTTGTCGGTGGAGATCCTTAGTAATAGATGWCTCTGCAGTGAAATACTAGTGTCCTGCTTTCTCTGTTTTAGTCCCCAAACCCATCAGCTGCATCAAAGACCTTGGTGTAGCTTGCCAGAAGATGTCAGGCTTGTTTATGAAACGTACACAAGGAATAAAGCAGCAATAACCTTCCCACAGCTTCACTGTGTCTTTCCTAATCCTACCAGATCTGCTCTGGTGCTCTGTAAAAGAAAATGTTTTCACGTATCTCTGTCCTTAGGCTGACGGGCCTTGAAAAAATTACTGCAGGCCGTGGGCTGGATGTCGCTCACGGTGCCACCTCTTTGGGCTACTTCAAATGGAAAGTGCGAGTAAACTGACAAGCCACCCAGATAAGTGGCCTCATATGGTACTAGCAGAGAGCTAATAATCTGATACAGAATCAGTTTTATGTGTACTAAGCTGTTGTCTGTCACTGGTAACCCTTTAATAGTGATAGTGTAAGGGGAATTAAATTATTCCTGCCAAGCACCTGCAGTTAGATGATAATGTCTTATAAAGTAAAGACAAAGATGTGCAGCACATGACTTTTTGTAAATGTGAAATTGATATTGCCATGAAAATTCCTCCTGAGGGAGGGTAAGTGTTGTTTAGAATCCCTGTCACATTGGGTTAGCGAGCAGGTAGCATTCATGTAAAGAAAGCAAGCTGATTTTAAAAAAAAAAAAAAAAATCTGACTCCTTGATTCGTAGGTCTCATAGTGTGGTGGTTCATCACTACAGGAAAATTCTYTTGTGATACTTGGCCTGAGAATGTCCTTTTCTTTTTTGGTTATTTGAATTTGCTTAGTGTAAATTTGCAATGGGTAATAACTTCTCTTCCCCAAGAAGTTCCTGTGTTCACAGGCATTCATGTTTGTTCTCATGCATACACTCACATGTGCTCAGGCTTTTGAGATTAATCATTTGATTCTGCCTGTATGGTTGACTTGAAGGTTATTTTTTAGCAATCTGGTTCAGATCCTTGATCTTTATATTTTTCTTGTAATCACATATTCAGAAGGGTGGCTGTCAATTCATGCAGTCTGAACAAAATGGATGTGAACCATGTGATTCCCCTAAAGTGCCACTATAAAAGCATCTATTGACCTCAGAGTTGAGTAGGTTTTATGTTTTATATTTCATGCAACCACTAACAGTAAAAATGCATTATGGTATAAAAAGGTTCTTTGGAATATTAACTATTAGGATTGAGGATATTAAGCATTGTCCTGTAGTCCTCTAGAAACATGAATGATTCGGGACATTAGCAGTCTCATGTCTGTTTGAAGGAGACAGAAGAAACTGCAGATTCACAGAAACATTTATCAGTCTAGAAGTCATTAAATAAAAGAACACACAACCAAGTTCAGGAGCAATTTTGATCTGACAATTTTTAATTTTTTTTTCTTTAAATTATATACTTGCCTCTGTTTCTGTGAATTCAGATAGCTTTTATGGGGAGAGGGACTAGGGAAAAAGATTCAGAACCTTGTGTGCTGGTTTATTTTTTTTTTTTTTAGTGCTAATTCCATATGTATGTATAGATTTTGAAGGAGCATTATAGCTAGTTAATACAAAATAAAATATAACTTAACCTCCCTAAAAGAAAAAGGGGAATATATTATTATAATCAAAGAATTGCAATAAGAAGAAATAGTAAAGGTGTCCTCTGACAGCTCTGCTGTGCAGTTCAAATTGGAAACTCATCCTTTTAATTCATATAGCCCACAACTATGGTTGTAAAAGCAACAGAAGGTGGATAAAAAGGGGGGGAAAAATACATTATTTTCTTTGAGTGTTCCTAAAACTATTCTTCCTTGGATGTAAGATGATAGATCAGAATTGACAATTGGGAGCTTTTTAGACTGAGCCTGTGTTGGGGAAGCGTTGCTCTGGTGCCCATACTGGCAGACTCTTTGCCAGCATATTCACCATCGGGATGCCTTTGTGTTAGGCATCGTTTTGGCAAAGCTGTCCACAAGGACAGTCTGCAGGGATTATTAGTATTGTACCATTGTCATATAAAATGTGTCATCTAAGGCTTAAGTTCGTTAATTTCCACACAACCTTTGAAATGAGAGCAAAGAAACTTTAGTGAAGTGGAATTTCTCCACCCCTAGTTTTAGCGATGCTGTTTTCTGGTGACCTCTTCCTCCTCGTATGACCATGCTCAGCCTGCATTGCTCTTGTTCGTTGTTTCCTGGTGAGCAGCTTATATTGTCTATCTTTTTATTTTAATATTGTTATATGCTAGTGATTACTTTTTTATCCCTAGCTTTCAGCATTTCCACTGAGAGTATTATTTTTAAGGGATCTGAGAAGTATAAAGTGTGTTCGTATGACCTAAGGCTGCTGCCTTGTTGCAATAGATATGATAAATGAAACAGCAATTGTGTGGGTCTTGTTAATATTGGGCTGCCAGATGAAAGGTGCTACTTGTAGGGTTTTTACCCCTCTTGTATTTAAAAAATACTTCTGTATCATATTTGTCAGCAAGTACATGTTCCAGGAGGCTATATCAGTATTTCTGCAAAATATATTTTTTTTTTCTCTGAAGTACTCCCATTTTCCCTAAGCTTATGGCCTACTAGTGCCGTGCACTTTTAAAAGCAAATATAAGGACACTTGGAAGTTCTTACACTGTCTAAAGGTTCCCACAGAGAACTGCACAAAAGATGGACTTCTTAGGTCCTTTAATTGGAACTAATAAAATGCAGCAGCCTGGTCTGCTATATGGACTGAACTCAGATGTATCTGTTAGTTCATCATGCCTTTCACTATAGCAAATATCTCCTGTTTGAATGACCTGTCTGATATTAAACAATTCTGCTATCTAAATCCCTAACTGCTATACTTTATGATCTAAGATTTTGCAACAAAAAAGTCTCTTTTCCACAAGAAACCTTTCCAATTTGCCTCCTTTTTTATTATTGTTGTTATATTAAAATGCTATTTTCTCACTGTAGGAATGGAATTATGAAATAATTCTCTATAGAATAATTCTATTACAAAAGGTATTGCTTTGGATTTGTATAAAGACTTTTCAATGCAGACTTCCAAAATATATCTTGCTGAAATAGTGTTTTTTTTTTTTTTTAAGTGATTTAAGGCATGATTGGTGAAATCTATTCTGTAATGACTAGATTACATGGGAATGTATTAGTGTTATGTTGAATGTAACCACATATATTTGCAAAAATACATGTATATAAATCTATGTATTTATGTAACATATATAAATGTTAGAGCCTCTGGTCTAACACCTTGCTGCAGAGCAGGGTCACCAGTAAGATTCAGTAGTCAAGCTAGAAGAGGTCCTGTGTGCTCAGCCATGTGCTTACTTATGTATCAACTGCTGTTCCTCCACAGTGAGCTTAATATTACATGAATGGATGGCTGGATGGGGAATTTATATAATAATTTATCCTATTCAAAAGCAATTTAGATCTGAAACTTTAAATGTTTGTTTATATCAACCTGCTCCTGAAAGGTTCTGGATGGCTGCATGTCTGCCTTATGTGTTTTAAAAAAACAAAAGTGTGTGGGTATCCGCATCTTCTAGAAGAAGGTGGATGTTAATTACTGCCTTAGCTCAGAATTATGTGTATGTCTTGATAATTGGAGGAGAAAGGATACGTGAATTTAACTACACTTTTACCTGACTTTACCAAGCTGATTGATAGCGAGTGATGCCTAGACCTTTTCAATGTTAAATGAGTAGAATCATAAGAGTAGGTATATATGGAAAATGAATTGATAAAGGCCATAAGAACTTTGTTTCATTCTTTTTTAGTAGCTGTAAATAAACAAAGTTAGCGAAGTTTGATTCCTACCCTTGTTCTCCATGACAAGTAAGCATTGAAGCATCCTTAATTGTGTATAACCCAAATACTGTTTGTTCCTGCAGGCAATATACAGAGGGAGCTTTAAATGAACTTAGAATTTCCACAGTACTTCTGTGGTTTAATGGGAAGCAGTGTGAAATGGAGCAAGGAATAAAATTTTTGGCAGGAAATAAACTTGCAGAAAAGTACCCCTTCAAGTAGAAGGGAATGACACTGAAGATGCAGTTGGCTTGTGAGTGGCCGGTGGTAACGTGCCTTTGCATCCAGAGACTTTAAGGTTTTCCTCAGCAAACAGGCTTTTTAAATTGGCCCTACAACAGTACAGTGCTTCAGAAATGTCATTGTATTTAAAACACGGGACGAAAAGATGCCATTTGAAATAATGCAATTTTAATGGATGGTTCAGCTCTCCCTGTTTTTTAGCAACCTTCCAGCACACTTTATTGACAGGAGTGAAGCTGAAAAGATGCTGGGTTGCTGCCACTGAAATAAATGAAGATGCCAGTTTTCATTCAGTCAATAACAGCCGTCCTACTTCTTTTCTATTTTGTTTTACTTTGTCCTTCATAGTTCCATTGCTGTCATTCAGAATAAAAGGCCCAGGGACAAATGCTCTGAGGCTGTATTTTTCTTCTAGAGACTTAAGTTTGACTTGCAAATAAGTTGATTTGAACTTTTTAACTCTCTTTATACTTTTTGTGACTAGCCTAGGTTCTTATAAAACTTTCTAAGGAGCAAGCATTAAAGGAAAAAAATCACCCTGTAAAGTATGAAATAAATCTTTAAATAAAAAAGGATCAGACATTCATGTGGTGTGAAATCATAATAGCTCCACTGAAGTCAGAGAAAATAAGCTGCTTGACATGAGTTGGGAACCTGGCCCAAAAATGCACTAAATATAATGTATTTTAAATCTCTTGTATGCATCTAGAGAAAATATGGTCAATAGGGGTTGTTATAGGACAAACTGAGTAAATAATCACTAATGAATAATTTATGCTACCTCTCTTTTCTGTTTGAATTTTTCAAGGATAGGATGTTGTAATTTTTTCCTTGAATTCATTTGCTGCTTTGAAACTGTTGACTAAGCTTCTGTGAATAACTTGTGACCTAGAGCTCACTGTGAGCGGTTGGCTGAGACTGTTTCTTATGCAATATTCAGGCTATTTTGATTAAAAAATGTCCTGTGGCATGACTCTCCTTGATTATGTAACTTGCACTAGAAATGTGATTCTGAGAATCACTAACTTCAGAGCTGGTAGTTTTCCAGTAGTAGAAAAAGGCTTTAATCATAGAGTGAATGTAGCAGATCAAGCATGGCTTGATAGGATGCTGAGCAAATTCAGACCACTAGGACATGGTCCATTAGAGCTGACTGGAGCACGTCTACATTCCTGCCTCTACCACTCTTGAACCAAGGAAGTGTATAGGGGAGCCCTGCCTTGTTCCCCTATAGAACAGGCTACATCCATTGAAGTGCGTGGTGGATTCTCCCTGTTGTGTACAAGGAAAAACACTGGTTTCCCACATTTCCTGGTCATGTAATATCCTGCATAATCTCAGGGAGAAGGACATAAATTACCTGACCTCAAACTGAGAGAGTTTCAGATGACTCTTTTCTCTGGTCTGTTTGTGCTTGGACAGTTTTCTGTTTTGTTGGTGACTTTCTAGTTTTTGGGCGAAAGCAGCCTTTTATAGAACAACTCTCAAAGAGGTCAATAAGCTTTAATCCTATCCTGTTCTCTCCTGATCATCAGTGTTCAGTACAACCACACATTTTGTCTACTCAGCAGATCTGCAAGAGCATCTTGAGAAACAAAATCCTGGTGAGGTGAAAATCTTCCAGGGTAAATTATGTCACAGAATGGAAAAGACAGCTAAGAAGTCAGTAAATCTTTGGCAAAACACTGTAGATGGGCAACTGTGAGGCAGCATGGCAGGATTCAAGGGAGGAGGAAGGGGAGAGTCAAGGCTGTTGTTCTCACAAAATAAACTGCTGTTTCTTATCCTTTTTTGTTCTTTAAATCGGAAATGATGCAAAACTGGATGGGAGGGCAAAACAGTTTTTCAATTACATTAAATGGTCATTATACTTTAGAAAACTTAGAGGCTTTTCTGTGTCAAAAATCTCAGTTGAATCAAGTAAAGTAAACTTTATCGACCAGTCTTTAACCAAGACTGCATTCAAGTTCTTTGGTTATTAGTTGTGCTGTAGAATAAATAATTTGATGAGAAAGATGTGTTAAATCTAGCTTACCCCTTATTTTTTTTCTTCCTTCATTGCAATGATCCTCAGTATTCCTTCAATCCTCTTCTCAATGGATTTAACAACTTCAGTGTATGCACTTGTTTAGTTATAGGCTTCCTCTTATTTTTTTCTGTATGGTTTATCACACTGTGGAGCTGGCAGGATGTACTAATGCATACTTTTTTCATGCAGATAGGGTAAAATACCATTCTTTTAATCCCTGTGCCATATTTTACCCAGTTAAATTTCATAGCTGACCAATGAAAAATTTGGAGCAAAGATGCTCTATTTTGAAATGTTTGTTATTAAATGAGTAAAACATGCCATGTCCCTGTATGTCTGATATGTTGACAACTTGTCAACTTTTTAATACGGATATAACAAAATCTGTAAGATACTCTTGGCTACTGCAATAAGTTTAATGGCCAGACCATGTCTGTCCAAGCTATTAAAACATGCCACTACTTCTATCTACTCACTTTTAACAGCATAAATGTGAAAAGAAAGTGACTGCTTTCAATCCTGGTGCTGTAACTGGAAACATGACAGTTCTTTGGCAGGCCGAAGTGATTATTGGTCTAAAAGATTGGAAATAGATGTAGCTCCAATTACAACCTTAATTAACATGCATACTATGCAAAGTGAAACATCAAGTTGTCATCAGGATTTCTTTTAAAAATGATCGTGAACTCCATGGGGGGGTGTGTGTGTGTTGGGGGGGGTTGTGCTTGTTTTAATCCTGTTGGATTATAGCTGGTTCTAGTTAGGAAAGTTCTGTAAGAAGAAATGATTTTTTTTCTAATTTGTAGATGGCAGGTTGAGAGAGATCCCTTGTCATTAGAAAATATTAATTCCTGCTCATTATTGGTTTGCTCCTGCTGCACTTAGTAACGCAGCATTTATCTGATATAAAACAATGACTGAAGAGATGACTTCGAGAGATGTTTTTGCCTGTCTAGTCCTACTTGTTTACTGGGTTGACTCACTAATCAATATTTGCTCCAAGTTCTGTGGGCTGCCAAAACCTATAAATGATTAGCAAAGTAGCCGAGAACAGTCCAGCTGAAGTGCTAGTTACTAGAGCTAATCTTATTCTAGTGCTTAATGTCCTGTGTTCTGGTATTTTGGGGGAGCTTTTTGTGGAGCAAAGGATTATAATTACTGCTGGGTTAAACTCTTTAATGTTAACCTAGAATACACATTTTTTTGTCATTTTTGTCCTTATACTCACCTTAACGTGAACGTGTGCGCAGAGGTGGTGTTCGTTATAACATTTCTGTCTCTTGCTCACAAAGTTGTCCTTCCCGTCTGAACTAGAGAGCAGGTAACGTTTCCTCATGGTATGGATTTGGTATCATGTCTGTGTCCCTTTCCCTGCAAGCACTGAGAACAAGGATTTGAGGACATAATCTCATGACCATTTCCCACAATTGCTTTGGAGGTGAGAGAAGAAACATTGGGAGTCTATAAAACTGCATCTACTCTCTGCAGTTCCTTCCCTGCAATGCCATTGCAAGTTGCTTTCCTTTGGTGTGAAAGATGTTTCTTTTGGCTAGAAGACAGGGTACCTGCACTGTATAAAAACTACCTTCAGTTCTTTGACTGCAAAGAATTGAGTGCGAATGATCTGTCTTGTAAATCTGGCGTTTCTGAAATATGTCAAACATTGCTGTAAGATCTCCTCTTCCAGAGAGTCACAAGTTTGTGTTTCAGTGCTGACGTGCTAGGCCTTCCGTCCCTGTGCTGCCCTTGGTATGACTGAGCAGTCTCTTCTGTGGCTGTGCCATTCACTGTCTTGCCAAAGGTCCCCTGTGCCCTTTTGGGGCAGATGAGTTTTAGTGATCAGGATACCATTAGCACGAACTTCAGGTGCTTATTTCAAGCAGTTGGTGCTCTGGGGAGCTCAGCCCTTCTGCATTGATAGGCAGAAGCATTCTTTTAAAAGATTAGAATTTGAATTTCATTTTGTGCTCAAAATTCTGGCAGATTAATGTTATGTAGCAGAAATAGTTAAACTATATTGACTAATGTTGTCAACTTGAGGTTTGAATAGTTCTATTCTTGATGTGATGGGTTGTTTTTTGTATTATTTCTGCTAACCTTTATACATTGCCACCCTAGAGAGGCACTTTGGTTTAAAATTTAAGAGGAACATGCTTACATTTAGAATATGGCTTCTTTTTTCACTTTTGCAAAATTACAATAAGTCAAACCTTTTTCTGTGTATGTATATACCACTTAGTAATTTGTATTATTTGTATTTGAATGTCTAATTGCCTCAGTAATGAACTCTGGTGTTAGTTGTTGTTTGTGTGTTTTTTTTCCCCTTAATCCACAGTATATTTATTCTGGAACCCAGCATTGGATTGATATACACTTGAACTGTTAACAAAGCAGTATATTAAGGACATTCAGCTGTATATTTGTTCTTGCTGATGCAGTGACTGTCACTACAAAAAGACCTGCAGGAAATATCTGACTTTGAGTAGCTGGTCTTGAGCAAGATCAAATGATGCTGGTCGGAAAGCAGGAATGCTTGAAGAACAGCTTAGAGCGCTGGAGCTGCACTGGAGTCGCATCCTTTTGTGACCTCCTCATTTCAGGTGCTCATTTAAATCATAGTCTTTAGACTACGTACAAGCAGTGGCTGAAACCCTCAGCAACGTAGGCTAAATGGGGATCTAAGAAGAGCTGTAACCTCTAACTCCCCTGAGACGATGCAAAGAACTACACCCAGTTCAAAACAAGGGAAAAACAGGGCAGGTGCAAATAGCCGATGTCCACCAGGAAAACTAGAGAGAGGCAAAACATTCTTAATATTATTTATTTGTTAAAGCTTTAAAGAAAGTATATTTTCAGGGAAATAAAGCCCAAGGTCTGGCAGTCGTTAGGGTGTACGACAGAACTTTTATTTAAATTAAATACAACCGTGACATTCTTAGACTCTCCTTTCTTCCTTTTCTGAAGAAATACAAAATGTAGCAGAATGGGGAAACTGGCAATAAAAATATTTTTTTCTCTATTAGAGAGTTTAATTTCTATCTCCAAGTAGAGGTATTAGTAAGTCTGCATGAAACCTACTATTCTCTTGAAGCATTCTCCATTCACAACATTTATGGCTGATGATATTGTTTCTGAGTTATGTTACTTTCTAATCTATTTTTCATATAAAATAGTCTTTCTAATAAAACTGTCTTTTATTATACAATAGCTCAAAATTTAATACTTCGTCTGTTCCGTAAGGGAGAATTATGTATACAAAGATATCACTGGTTTCAGTTGCAGAGAAAATTTATTGCCTGAGAATTTGTGAGTTAGTGACATGCCAGAAGAAAATTTAACTAGAAATTAACCTACTGGATGGAGGTTTTTTCACCATTTGTGTTTTCACCACTCTGTGCTTGCAGAAGCTAGTGACTCAGCTGAAGCCTCTTCATAACAGTTAAACTGCCTTGGCAAAGTGGCAGAAAGAGAAATATGGTCTTTTATTCCAATAAATACTATATGGCTGATACAGTGAGTAAAGTTGCTTTTTTTTTAATATATTTATATATACATATGCTGATGCTAGAAGATGGACTAGAGAGTTCAAACTGGAGATCTGGAAAATGCCTGCATAAAAAAATAATGTTACAAAAATAATATTTCTGTCTGTAACTCTAGTCTATAAGCCCACCAAAATACTGAAATGCTTTGAAGATAATATTGTCATGTCAGACACTCCTTATTGATCTTTGTCAGAAATGTACTTAAGTTGCAAAAACGTCAGTGTTTTTAAAATGGTTTTAACAACTCTTTTCTTTAGACTTTGGTGTTCAGTATTTCTGTTTCAGAAATACTTGTTCTGGAAACTTTTCTGTAATATTTTTAAAGCAGACTCTCCCGTAGAAATACTTGCAAACCATTTCATATTTCTAGTCAATATTAGCTTCTAGATATAAATAAACAGAAATTGCTTATGTGAGCTGAGGCAAAACAATCTTATTTTGTCATATCTGCTTATCAACAATGGCTTGATAGAGTTTAATGCCTATTACCGACTAACTGGCTCTGACTTTTTTTTTTTTCCCCCAAAGTTACTAGTCCTGTGTTTAGAAGTGACTTAAGGAAACAAGTTAAATTGGAAGACAAGAGGCCTAAAATTGTCAAGGCCAAATTGCTTTTAAAAATAAGTTCCTTTGTGGTTGTACCGTTAATTTTTTTTTAGTTTTGCTTAGAAGTGTTCCCCTTTTGATTTTTTTTTTTTTTTTCTCCAGTGTATTTTATAAAGTGTATCCATGGTGGCATGTTTACTCCTGCTGCAGAGTCTTTTGTGGTTTGTGTGCTTCCCTTGTTAGAATATTCTGTCACTGTTTGTCATGATGCTCTTAGTGGAATCCAAGGGAGTAGCTCACTTGCAGCAGTAACTTCAAGAGCAAGTAGCGTTGTTTATTTGACATACGTGAAGTTGAGGGGCACTGCATTCTTGGTAATTAACTTCAAGAAATTAATAAATGGTTCAAATGATGTGGAAAAAAATGCTTATTGTGGAGGCAAATCCAGCTGGATTTTCTAATGAAGGTGCTAATAATACTTGGTTTTCTGTGTTTCCCTTTGCTACTAGTATAGTTGGAAATTGGAGGCAAATGACGTGATAAAACAGAGCTTGCTGTATGACCTGCTGCAGTGTGGAAGTTGCAGGATGCATCTGGAAACAGAAGGAGGTAGCTCCGAGCAATGGTGCAGTCATTATTCTGGCAGCCCCAGCAGTGGTGGCCAGGCTGCAGCACAGCTTTAGGTGCTGGTTTCCTGCAGGGACGTGTTAGTTTGAGGCTGTGCGCAAGCTGCTGTGCGGACGTCAAGTCGTTCTGTTGGTTTGAGGATTAATGAGGTTAGATTAGCTCAGTCATTTGCTGTACGTTTTATTGAAGTTCAAGCTGTTCAAATTGTTGCAGTAAATATAAGCAGCTCAGAATGTTGCCAGTTAAATGCAAGTTACTCATCAGGGATGCTGAGTTCATTATTGAAAGGAATAGGGCAACTTGACTTGGTGATGAAGTTGAGCTTGGTGAGAGTGCTCTTTTCCATGTTATTTCAGATGCAATGCTGGAGAAAGATTCATTGAAGAGTAGCACAGCATGCTACCTCCATAATACGTTTAGAGAGATGCACTACTCTCATTATACCTCCTCTGCAAATGGAGACACTGGTGATTAAAAGATTTTGTGCCTTTGATTTGCATAAAAATAGTTCTGCATTCATTAATGTAAAAACAATGTTAAATCTAAAGCGGAGGACTAAGTGCTGTTCCTGAAACACTGAACCCAGTGCAGAAAAGCCCTGGCATGAGGAAAAGACCTGCTATACCCAGAGCAGTCCATGGTAGTGAGGTTTTTCTTGTTGAATATCTCCTAAATCTGTCACTTAAAGATGTTGTATTTATTTGAGCTTGAGACCTTGCAGTAAGGATTTGAAAATTCCTCATGAGTTCTGATGAAGGAGAATTTGAGGAAGAAAACCTGGAAATGAGTAAAATTCAGCTCTTTTTTATTAACTTTTTTTAATCTTGTTGTATAAGTAGTGCTGTGGTACGTCTGGAATGCCACTGAAAATAAACATGATTTTGTGTCTGTGTCAAAAATCCGTGGGCTTGGCTTATAGCTTTCATGATCTCAAAGGAGTCTAATCTGTCTGGTCTTCCAGTCAATGTAGCAGAACTTGCAGGAGTCTCTTTAATGTGAATTTTTTTGCTGAAAAGAGATTATTTAAATCTCTTACAGAAACTGAGCATCTTTCACAGCTGAAAGGAAAGAACTGATTATGAGGTTAGAGTGTATTTTATGAGGTGAATTCTGCGTCTGGAGGAGCTTAGCTTTTAATGCTGAGTAAGCTCTAACATTATTTTAAAATAAACATCTTATAAAATCTTTAAGATATTGAAAGAAGGAAGGGAGATGGGGAAGAACAACCGCAAAATTTAACATAAGCTTGGAAAAAAACCAAAAACTTTTGCCTCTCTTTAACACTGAAAAATCAAGATTCCTTTTAAAATGTCCAAATGATGCATTAGATAACCTAGAGAACACAGACTTGATATTAAGAGTAATGGCCTATTACCGACAGAAATGCAAATTTCTGTGTGAGAAATCTTCTCACTGCAGAAGACTTCAGTGTGGAGTG
Organism: Eudromia elegans; assembly: GCA_003342815.1. NCBI lineage: Eukaryota > Metazoa > Chordata > Aves > Tinamiformes > Tinamidae > Eudromia > Eudromia elegans. Next base: position 888,952 of record PTEX01000034.1, read on the forward strand.
AGACTAACCAGTTGGGACTTTGGGGGAGAAAAAAATGAAGTTTAACTCTAGTAAGAAAGACGGTTACTAAATGACTAAGACAAATGCGGACTGCATTTTAAAAGTATGAAATGCTTTTTAGACTATCAGAATTGAAGTCCTTGCATCTGTGTATGGAGGTGATCTCTCTTTTTTCTGGGATGTTTGCTCGGTTTTTACAGTACCCTGGTGGAAGACCAAGTGTTCTCTCTAAAGAGAGAAGAGAAGATGGGAAGAAATGTTGTATTATTTCTATTTTGACTCATGTTCAATTACTATTGACTTAAACTTAAGGGAAATCACAGCTCTTTATCTGAGAGCCAGTATCTTCTAAGCTGTTGAAGCAAATAGCCTAGCTAACATGCTGGTTGTTTTTGAAAGGAAATTAATGCAGGGAAGATGAATAATGAAACACTTCAAGAGATTTGTACAGGAGCATCACTTGCTGATTAGAATGCAGAGAGTTTGAACACAGAACTTGGAAGTTAACACTTCTTAGTACTGTAGACAGACAGGATTGGAATGCTTGCCAAAATCTGCCTATCCTGAATGCTGATGTGACCTCGTATGTGGATGAAGGGAAATATTGTGCTCTTTCCAGGGGTTCCACAAACACTGGCTTGGGTTAGCATCAAGGTAAGGGTGATGGACAGTGCCACAAGCCGGTTATCTGTAGGTAGTTTGCTCACTGAAGGTATCAGAAAATTCTAATCATATTTCTCAATATAAGAAAATACCAGAATTATTTATTTTTAAGTCATATGGTTTATAGAGGTGCTAATGATTTAGAAGATTTTTATCCTATTACTGGTCTTCTGGGTGGTTAACAGGGACAGTTTCCAATTCATACAGAAAAAGTAAAAAGTTAAACATAATGCATCAGCAGATAGTAAGAAGAGCATGAGAGGGGATAGTAAGAAAAGCATGAGAGGGAGAGTTATCCCTGATGGTGTATGAAAAAGAAATCATTTTCAAAAAAGAAAAACAGTCCTTACCGTTTGTGATTATCTTACCTGGTAGTTGAGGTTAGTGAGCGTGTGAACACATAGTTTATTTTGGAAATGTGTGTGAAACAGTGTTAGAATTGGTCTCGTGCCTGGAAGGAATTTGAGGTATTATGACACTAGGTCGGGTCTAATTTGCAAGGGGAAAGAGTTAGAAAGCAATTGATAGGGTATTTTTGTTTGAAATTTCATACATGGAACCTTTTAGTTTTGGTTTTTTTTCTCCCCAGTTCTGAACACTCAAACCTAGAATAAGGAATGAAAGGGAGAGAGAAAAAGCCTTGGGTGTCAGAGATTGTTAATGCTTCTACTTAGTAAACCAGATGCTTGAATTCTCTCACATCCATGAGAAACAACTTGGCCTTCGAACCCAGTGCTATATATTAGCAGATTTTATTTTGACTTTTRCTTTGAATTGTGTAAGGGAAATAAATCAATAAATAAAAAAATGAATCTTTGGAGAAGGTTGAAGGTAGAATTGGGCGGGGATAAAGCTCTCAAGGAGTTCAGGAACACTTTGTAGACTTTGCTATTAATTTTAAAAGTGGTTTCATTCTGTTACACTTCAATATAAATTTAAAGAAAAACTTTTATCTAGTGCTAACTGAATAATACTTTGCTATTTTTTTCTGTTTTTCTAAAATGAGTATGTTGAAGGTTTTTCCCCAAATCCTAGCGTGGGTGTTAAATTTTTTAGTCTCTTTTTGTTAGCTTTTTTTGTTCTTGTTTTTGCTCTTTCTTATCTGAGTGGACTGTGGAGAACTTCAACATTTTGGTATAAACTCTTGTGTTGAGGATCACAACAACACGCTACTCTGCATCAGTTTGACGTGTAGAATGGATTTATTCTGCCTGCAGACAGGGAGTCTAATTGCACCGTTCCATGCAAGTCCCGTATCAATCTGTCCTTATTTAGATGCTCTTAATTAGTGTCATGGCCAAGAGAGCCGACCCCTCAGTGGTGCTTTGTAGCTCAGAATCACCACTGTGCTTTCCGTGTGCGTATGACTTGCCGGCTGCCATGGAGCAGAGATGATGTAAGTTCTTGTTTGGTTGCTAACGTAATGATGGCACAACAGTTTGACCAGAACTCTTGACTTCTGCAAGACTGAAATGGTGGTTGCTGCTCTGCTGGAGAATGTAGGATGTATGCTGCTCTCTTCGGTATCGTACTTTGAGATTTTAGTTGACCTCTAAAGTTGTTGTTAAAAAATTATTAGGAATTTCTACTGTGCTTTTCAAGAAATGGAATATGAGTCTTTGACTTGCACCTGTGGATACTCAGGAATCAACTTGCGTGTAATGAAAGAACTGCCAAATTTTGAAAGAAAATCTGTTGATGGATTTGGCAATAAATAGGACATGGACAAAAAGATGGATGGTTTTCTGGAGTCCTTTGTGCCGGATGCATCTGACTTCTTTATTTGATAAACTTTTTGGTTTAGGTTTAGGAAACCTGGTTAGCAGAACTTCATGAACCCTTTCCTGTGCAATATGACAATGAAGGTAGTGCAATATTCAAAGGATATTGCTATTGTTGCTTTGAATCTGGGTGAGAGAGCCCTGGAACAGGTTGCCAAGAGAGATTGTGTAGTCTCCTTCTCTAGAGATCTTTAAAACCTGCCTGGGCGCAATCCAGTGTCATGCGCTCTAGGTGACCCTGCATGTGCAGGGGAATGGGACTGGATGACCTCTAGAGGTCCCTGCCAACCTTAAGGATTCTGTGATTAAAAATATGAGAAGGGAAAGGGCTTTTTGTACCCAAGATATGCGTTGTGTATCTCCAGAACAGTCTGATCAAGATATAGTAGGTGCTCTAAATTCAGTTTACCCCTAATACTGGATTACTACTAAAAGCTTCAAACCAAATCACTGAATATGCAAAACAGCACTTTGTCTTTCATTTCTTTTATTATATGAACGTTGTGAAGTGGAGCCCTCAAAACATAGGAAGGGCCTATTTAACTTCTGCTTGGACCGTGAGTGTCCAAGTGCTGTGAAAGAGGAGGGTTTTGTGATTTACTTCTATCTGTCTTTACTCCTGATGAAGCTAATGGTTAAATTCCATGGCCACCCATCCACTTAGGATGAATGGATCCATCCATCCACTTAGGAAGATAATCCTAAATTTTTTGGATGTGCTGAGACCTCAACTACAACAGAAATCAATAAATGATGTGCCTTGAACATAAAGTATATGCAATTAAATAGTCTGAAAAATGTCACCCTTGTTAGGTCAGACTGGTTACTAAATGATGAGGACAGTTAGCTTCATATTTTGTTTCTCTGTTGGGCGATTACAACTGCCCAATCTCTTCCAGATTGATTTTTATGGTGGTACTGTGAAAATAAATCCATTAATACTGTAAAAACTCTTTCTATGACTCTGAACACCCTTGAAACACTTGAAAGTGTGGTGCTGTCTAGTAATAAGGTGTGCATAAGGCAGTGTGTTGAATTCCCAGTTCCTTGACTTAGCACTCCTTTTAATGCCTGGGGGGTTTCTGTGGGCTCCAAGAGAAGCAAAATGATCTGTTTCTTGCAAACAAAAGGTATAGGTATCAGTAGAACACGTCAGGCTCAATTATGTTTCATAAAGACATAATAAGTTGTATGATATGTTGAAAAGTATGGATATTTTAAAAGAATCTATTTTATTTATCTTTCATGTAAAATATAATCCTAAAAGAATTTATTCTCCTCTTTTGTGCAATTATTTAAATTTCTCATATCTGTTCTTCTTAGATAAAATGCAGATCTCCTAGGCAATTTGTTTCGGATTCCATAGGCTTTATGTGGTTTTCTTTCCTTAGGGAAAGGAGCAAGGCATAAGGTTATAAAGAAGATTAAGATCATCTCTATGTAGACCTTCTTATAACATAAAAACAAACAAAAAACCCACAACTATTTTCAGGGTTCCCTAGTTCCTAGCATTTTCAGTGGTTCAGTACTATTTGATCATATTGACTTAAATCACTCTGTGTAATACATAGTGCTTTTAATAATAAAAAAATACACACTGGAGACGTTCCCAAAAGGTTTATTATGTACAGTAGGTGAGCTTACATTATTTGGCATAGATCTGATTATCAGAATGATATCTAATAGGGATGCAGAGGTTTTTCAGGTTCTTGTAGAAAGCTACTTGATAATATCTCCCTTTCCGTTCCATGCCCTTTCATGCATACTCACTGTGACAGGCATCAGGGGATCACCAAGGCAGCAGATGGTCTGTGCAAAGTTCCCTCAAGCATAAAACAACATTTCTGTACTTGTTGTCAGGACCTTAAATTGCACACTGCTCTATTGGATTATTTTCAAACTCTGGATTGGCCATAGGGGCTCGGATGAGAAATATTTGCGTATCACAAATAGGGAGCAAAGGCTGAATTAAAGTGGCAAGCAACTGGATTGAAACTAAATTCTATGTGGAAGTCATATGCAGTCATTTTTAGCTGGATTTGATTTTTATTATTTCCAACAAAAGCACTGACCTCTACTAAAATTGAACAACACACAGGATTGGTGTTAAATATCTGGACATTCTCCTCACCTTCACTCAGGAAATATATTTGAGTTTTTATTTATGCATAACAGCTAACAATGAGAGCAGAAACTACAGCATCTAAGATTAAAATATGTGTTCAGATCTAGACTAAAGAATATAAATTGCAAGTGTGTTTATTAGCCTTAATGTTGTTCCATTGCAATTCAAATTAATGTCATGTGTTAGTCACTCATTGACTGCAATGCCCATTTTAAAAAAAAAAAAATCAAATTTGCTATGCAGAAATTCTTCAAAAACACAGCAGATAATGTCAAGTTTAATTCTGTATATGAGTCCACAGAGATCTGGATGCAGATGGAGCTGTGAAAAGCTGAAAGGAAGATTTTTCTAAACCTACTAGGCCTAAACAAATTTGTTTAATTTATATTTTCCTCCTAGCCCAGGTTTCCAACAACTTGCACTGCTCAGACATTCTAAGTTTCTTTTTTTGAAAGCATTTGACATATAGAAAGTGAAAGTATAGCTTGAATAGAAGCATCATTATTTCAAGAGGGAAAGAAAATGATGGTGAAAATATTTTAGAAGCAGTGGGAACATGTATGTTTGAGTTCTCACTACCCCGTGAAGCCTGTTTCAGAGTGAATCGTTTTCTTCTAGGCCCAAATAGCTTGCTTGCCTCAGTTCCCCTTGCTGAGGCATGGGGGAAACACACCAATAAAACGCAGGATGATATGCATCTTCACTGGGTTCTGTGTGCCGTAGCAATTTAAGTGTATCACCTTTTATAATAATGTCCACAGAGAGATGGAGAAGATAAAGATTTTTATGATAGATGTTACTTGTCACTAGTAGGTATTAGTTGGCATTAGAGGAAATTTCTAGAATTTTAATAATTCTCTGTAATCTTTGGCCTACTGAAAATCCTTGGGCTGAAATATCCCCTAACTATTTTGTTAGCTGTTCCTGAGGGCTTTCTGACCTGCTCTTGCCACCTTCGCATGTCCCTACTGCAAAACAAGCTCACCAATAAGCAGGATAACAGGCTGCAAGGATGTACAATGCTTTAGATTCAGCATGCTTTTGAGTTGGTCCAAACATCAAAGCGAATTAGGATCTGACTTGATACTTTGGAGAAACTGTGAGTGGTTGTGGTGGGGGCTGGATGTGGATTTTTTTTTTTTCTTCTTTTCCTCTATTCTGACTTTTTAGATGAGAATTAAAATGGCATCAAATATATCGATGGATATTTATGTTGCTTATTTCAATATGGTTTTTCATTCATCATCTGTCTTATTTTTTTTGTGGAGTGGAGAGAAAAACTGTATAGAGACTTTCTTATTTATTCAGCGTTTCAGTATGACAGGCTGTAGTGTATGTAAACAGCCAACATAAAGTTACTGCAGTCAGTTTTGCAGATATATGATAAATGTGTTTACAGGAGAGTCCTACCTCACTTGTCTTTGCAACCTGTGCATGATACAGTGAATGAGAAAAGGAATATTTGTAGAAACAACAAATTAAGGACACATTAAGACAGAACAAATTTCAATTTAAATATCATCTTCAATGTAGTGTGCTCTTTATATTGTCAGGTGATATGTCATGTTGGTATCTTTTCAATGTTCACTTAAAATCAGTGACGTAGCTCAGATTTTGAATAGCACATCTGGATCCGAGAGCCATTTCATAAGTGTGCCTCTTCCTGAATTTGAAAGTGTTGCTTTTTGTAGTGATATATATCTTTTGATGCTCAGTTGTATAAGTTTTTGTTCAATACTGATGGGTGCAACAACAATTGAATTGAAATTAGTTATTTTAAGTGAACTGTTACAATTTTATTTTGGTCTCTTGGCACAGCTATAACTCAGCAATCTTTTGAATACGTTTTTTTTTTTTTCCCCCCAAATAATAGGACTTATGAAAATATCTACTTTAGAATATCATAAAGAGATGAAATTTGATGCGTAAATTACTATAATATCATTGATGAACATTGTTAAATAAGTTGAAGGTACAACTTCCTAAATCCTTGTATCATATTTATCCATAATGTCTAGAGATTAGCATTAGGAAAGCAGGAACAAAGTCCATGCTTTCATTATCAATTCAGACGTAATTCTCAGGAGCATACAGTATAAGTATTGCTCCTCTTATTTAACTCTTTTGTTAGCTTTCCTTTCTTTCTGCTTTCATCAAAGTGCGAGGAAATTGCTATCAACCCCAAACACCGTGTTTTGCGTTTGTGGTGTAACTTGCCATTTTGCACGTGTATATACAAATGTACATAGATATTACAAGTATACCGAAGCTCTTAATCGCTCAAACAATTAGATGGCGAACAGGCAGAAGTTCAGACATTTTTGTTTTCATCTTACTTTTAACTATTTTGATTGTAGAGCAAAGTTAGAGCTGTGAAGCAAAGATGATCAGAAAAAAGAATTGCCACTCTGCATGAAATGTCAGTAAGTGACAGGTTTTAGCCTACGTGTGTCATCGTTGTTTTGTTTAAACTTTTTCCTCTTTTTTGTTCTTCAGGAGCTTTCGTTCATGAGTATAAAGAAATATAAATGTAAGAGAATATTTAATTGCTTTCGTGCTGTCAAAACAAATATTGTTATTTTTGAGATAAAGCTAATAAGCTAATATATAACTTGTTGTGAAAACATTGCTATTAAAAATCACACTGACGGTAAGAAGCGTTTGCTGAGATGTAAGTCTTGTAGGTCTTTTTTTATAACGCACATCTAAGTGCTGTAGGTGTATGTATAGTAATTGCTTCTACTTATTAGCCATTTTCTTAAATTTTGCATATATCTCAATATGATTCCTATTTTAAGGATTGTAATGTGTTGGTTTTTTTTTTTTGTTTTTTTTTGTTTTTTTTCCTAAGCTCCTGTATCTTCATCCTCATGTAACTTTGATGCAGGTCAGTAGGTGTTTGTTTTTACTGAGTGCTTATATTAGCTTTTCACAGCTTTTTAGTTTAACTTTTATTGGCCCGACTGACCTCTAATTTACTGCATCCTCAGTCTTGTTTTCAAGACTTAGGTTTTTTACTGTGCTTGCTACTTGCCATAAACAAAGGTCTGTGTTTCTCCTTGGACTTTCTGTTAAGTTTGGTGCAGATGTGCCTGGCTAAGCTGGTTCCTTGTTAGAAAGTTGCAGGAATTGGATTGACAGCAGTAGGAATTGAAGGAGATCAGGAATCTATAAAGATAAAGGCAATTTTTGTTGTTTGAACAACATGGAAGAGAGAGAATTTTTTTCTTCTATCTTTGTAAAGAGATGATCATGTCCCTTACTCCTTCATTTTAGTGTGGCTCAAATATTAGCACTGAGATCTTGTACACTCTGCTGTCTTTGTAAAATACAATCAAAACCTAAGTGAAGCTTAGTGATAATCCTCTCCTTGGTTGGTTCTGAGCTCTTTTTCTCCTCCTTCCTTGTGCACTTTATTATTGTCAGATCAGGGGTTTTGTGAATGTGACATCTTTGCAGGACCTTCTGGCTTGTACTGTCTATGTAGCAACAGGTTGGCATGATGATGAGCCTCGTTCCTGAGATAAATGCCGTGTAAAGATAGGTCTGATTCTTGCTTTTATAGAGTTAGTGGGAGAAGAGTGAAGATTCGGTATGCACAGAATGCAGATGTCTGTTTTTTCTGTCAGTGGTCATCCAAGTGGGTAAAAATTATTTTACCACTGTCTTTCCAAGAATCAATATATGCCACCCACAGCCAATGATTCATGCCATATGCTTGCTGTACCTGAAAGTATAGGAAGAACTACGACCAAGGCTGTGCTTTATACCGCAGGAAACCCCAGTAAAACAAGCACCAGGTATTTCAAACACTCGATCACTCAGTAGTTGTCCACAGAACGCACTCAGGAGTAGCTGAGGTGTATTCTGTGCTGCATTGCATGATGCAGTGTGGCGCTTTAAAGACAGAGCTAGCTGGGATTGCAGTGACTGTTGTGAGCTGTCTGGTTAGGTGAACAGGCTGAGCAGAGCTGAGGTGGAGTGAAGCATCACACCAATGTGGAGATGCTGCTTGTGGTAGCTGGGCTACATCAGCAGCGCTATGTGATGTTGTGCTGTACCCTAAAGGCTCAGTTGTGTTGTATGCTGGGGTTACGCTGCAGGTGCTGTGACTGTTCCTCTTGCTGTGCTGTTCTTTGATCTATCCAACTCTGAGTATTTTTTATTTGGAGAGAAAGTCATAATGAGAAGGGGATACCAGAACTGGAGGCAAGGAAATGGAGAGGATTCAGGGGGACTGCACGTGCTTTGGTACAAGAAATCAAGTCTTTTATAATTAGGCATTAATATAGAAGACTGCCATGATAGCTCATCCAGTTATCCAAGCTCATAGTGAAGCTTTACGGGAAATGGAAAGCTAAAACATGTCTGTATTCCTATTTCTATCCTTTGCAAACGTTTCTTGGAAATTTGCCTCAAATATTTGAAAAATCTAGAAAACTTCCCCCTTTCTCTCCCCATCCCAATTTTATGTAGCTCTATTTCACTATAAAATTAGGTGTTGATTTCATTAGTGCTATTTGCCATATTAATTGTTTAAATGGGGAAAAAAATCTGTCCTTAATACTTGAATGTTATTGCTGGTATAATTGTTTTTCTAAAGGAATTTGCTTGATAAATTATCTTTGTGGTTCTAATTAATTGTGTCATAATGCTAAAATTGAATTCAATAATGTTAAAGGAGAATTTGCATAGTACAGTCCCTTTTTTCTTAAAATGGCAATTGGTAATGACTGATTTCCCAGCTAAAATCTGTGTTATCAGTGAGACTGTGTGGCACAGTATAAAGAAGTGTTATCAGTCCAAAAACCATATCTAAAACTGAAGGAAAGCCTGGCAATAACAAACTAATACTTATGAAATATTAAAGTTCAGTTTATATCTGACTGCTGTGGGAAAAACAACACTTAATGCCTGATAGTCCTGTTAGTGGCAGCACTGCAAAGAGATTTTACAAGGAATACAAGCAGATATTAGATGGTAATGTCGATCACAGCAAATTCAGTTTGATTTTTGTCTTGTATGTCACTGGGGTCAGAGGTTCTTCAGGTAAATTTAGGTCTTCCATGGAAAACTTCTAGTAATTATGAGAAAGATTGTTAAGTTGTTCTCACTTGGGGGGGGAAAAAAAAAAAGGTATTGGGAGAGAGAATGAAATAACCATCATACATTTATTTTTGAAAAGGCTCTTTCACTTGTCATTCAAGTGCTGTACCCTGAGATATATTGTGGTGATGTGCGGGCTCATAATCTTCTGTATCCTTCCTCTTAGCTTGCGTGTGCTGAAAGATGGTTCCTACTGTTGTGAGCAGTTCTCTTAAAGATTTCTGGTGAAACTGGTGATGGAAATGCATGATACTGTTAAATATTATAAAAGTAGAAAAGATTAGAGTATGTTTTGGAAAACATCTTGCTACCTTTGTTCACATTGTCCAGTTTTTAACAATGAGCTATATTTCTTTTCTTTTTTGAATGCAGAAAACTTTTCATTGAAATTTGCTTTTGCTATTTGAAAACATGGTTTTGTTCAAGAACTGTTGGTATTCCTCAAATATCATAGTCTCTGGAGAAGGCAAGAAAAGAAATTATTTAGCTGCAAATAACTTGTTTGTTATGTAAAGGCAGGTTAATCCTGCTAACTTAACATATGCCCTTTGTATACTTGGCTTGTTTTTTGACCTCTCATGCTGCTAACTTCTACAGCTGCTTGTGGCTTAAGCATATGAAATGCAAAGGTCCTCCCCAGCTGCAGTCTTGCTTTGCAACTGAGCATTGAGTCCTCATTGTGCAGATACAATTTCTGCTCCTTTTATTTGGAAATATTGATTCTTGGAGGTTTCTCATTGGGGTTCTAAATATTTTTAGTAAGATTGTTTTCTGAAGATAAGGATTTAAAAATGTGTGCGTGTAAAACTAAAGTTAATATCCTAATAGAAATAATGAATATAATGAAAGCTTGTTTTCTTGACTGCTTGTGTTATTAAAAGATCGTATAATAGCCTGCATGAAAGCAATAAAGTAGCGTCTTAAAAGCTGAGTTTGGCTGTTTGCTTCCAGACAGTAGTCTGATTCTGAGTCTATAGTCTCTAAATGACAGTCAGATCAATACATGTCTCAACGGTGGCTTGAAATAAACTGAATCGGAAAGTGTAAGAATCTGTATTGAAAAGATCTCAAACCAATGCATATTAAGTGAACCCACGGAAATTCGTTAGTACCTCAGAAGTGAACTCTGAGATCAAGTGTTGGTGCCTAGATCACTTGGCTTGAGAGAAGCTGCTATAAAGGACTCCTGCAGTCAGAGCAGTGTATCTAGCATGAAATGCAATTGCATATAGGACATATATAGAATCAGCATTTCTAATCCATTAGAAACTTTGTATTTTAAAAGTTGGTTTGCAGCTGTGATTTACAGTAAGATTTCCTTTTATGTGTGTATGTTCTGCTGTGAAATTGCATTCCCATAAAGCTATAAGCAGTAAGATTTTTGTTAAAGATCTTGATATCATTGGCAGGGATTTTTCTGGCTTGAGTTTTTGTTAATTGGAAATTTTTGGCATCTACTAGGTTTTCTCAGATGATCATTGTCTTGGATTCCTTGGTTCTCAGTGTGATTTTGTGCAGCATGTCTCCCTGTCCTCTCATGAACTTGTACCTATTTTGGTTGCATGAAACAAATGCTTGTTAAGATTTCAGGTGTCTTTATTTTGGCTTGCAAAACTAGTTCTCAGAAAATTACTCTCTGGATGCCACATTAAAGAGAAGGCTTTATATTTGTAAAGAAAAATAGGCCCTAATTGGCAAAGACACAGAGTACAATCTATCAGCTACATTTTTCTTTATAATGATTTTTCACAATGCTTTTGTGACAGTGTTTGAGTTAATTACCTAATTATCTGCTATCAAACTATGAAAGTTTTAAGTGGCTGCTAAAGTATTTAGTCCTGTGATTTCTTAAATGTTGGTTGATAATGCGTAGTTTTGAATAATGTTGCTTAGTATATGCTTGTTACCCTGTTATTTCTGTTGGAAGAAGCAATTCTACCAAATTGAGAGAACAATGATTGTGATGATCTAATATGGGGTAATTATCTATGAAAAGCTATTAAAAGCAGAGCTGCTTTTCTTTTTTTCTTTACAATCACCTATTTAGAATGCAACTTTCTATTCCTTCTCAGTGTGACACAGGGAGGCTGAATTACAGACTAACTGTGAGCAGCACTGCTTCTAAAACTAAGAAATTACCGAGCAGAACCTTCAAAAGCTTGCAGCTGTGCAGCCTCCACTATTTCTGAGTATTTCTGCCCACCCAAGTTTGTTTTCTTTCCCTCAGCCTTTTTGGTATATGGTCATTTTGTCATATGCAGTAGTAAAATAGTTGCACAAGTCTGCTTTATCTGTTTTTTTTCTCCATCACATTCAACAACACGCGTAACATGGATTCAACATGCGACAAATTGACTGTACCTGTGTTGGAAAGTTTCACACCAGCCTCTTAAAGTACGGTGAACTTAAAGGCAAGTGATTATAGATTCCACAGATAAGAATCATTGGCATAACCTGATCCATCCTTGCATGTAAAGTCAGCACTTCACATGTCATGCTTACTGTAGGAATGTTTTAAAGGTTGTCTTGTCTTATCTAATTAACCAGTTGTATTTTTATTTTTTTTCCTTAGATGACTTCTAAACCTGCTAACTCCATATACTTTCTGCCACAATATATTTAATATTTCATTAAAGGAGCTTTAATGAGAGCATTCCACTGAATTTTCTTTTCAGCCAGGCTACAGAACTGTAGCAGTCCTTGTGTGAGATGCCTGCTGGGAGCTGCTCTGTGGAACAAAGCCAGAGGAAGGGCAGCAGTGAGGTGTGTGCTGTGTGTTAATAATATTATGAGATTGCACCTGTGATTGTGGTGTGTTGGCATGAACTATTTTTGCTTAGATCGTATATGCAAAAGCAAAATGACAATCTTTATTGCAATATCACTAATCTGCTAAAATGACTTTGCAGCAGGTTTTATAGTAAAACCAATTCATACTTTTTAAATTTCTGTTCAAATATTGGCAATGTTCAAATATTGGCAATGTTCAAATATTGGCAATGTTCAAATATTGGCAATGTTCAAATATTGGCAATGTTCAAATATTGGCAATGAAAGATTGACAAACCATGAGCAATGCAAGTTGATAGACCTGGAGATGCAGGAGGCTGGTAGGACTGTGGTGTCCAACTCTGAGCTTGATTTAAGAAGCCATGTAGTTAAAAAAGCATAAAGGAACTGGATAATGTTGGTTGGAGGAAGCCCGTTTCACTCTTGATGGGTCCCTCAATGTTGTACTTCAGTTGATCTGTGATAATGGCAGAAATAGATTCCAGATGATACTGTATATACTGGTGCAGATGAAATTGGTAAAAATCTATTTAAATATTGCAGATTCCAGCTGAGTGAGTTGATTTTTCTACTTCAAACAGTTTTGCATAATAAACTCTAGAAAGCCTGTGTGCAGTGCTCTAAAGAACCCCAGTCTTTAAGTGACTTATTAAGTTTTGTGTAGGCGTTGCCAAAATGCTATTTAAATAACTGGTATTTTTGAACACTTCTACCCCTAACAGTTCAAAAGCGATTTACAGCACAGATAATGCATTCTTGTCTGTAATTATGTAATAAAGGAAATATTATATTGCTATGTTCAAGATCATTTGATGGTGAAATTGAATAGAGCTCTCACCTTTACTGCACTAATTTATAGTACTTTACATATATCGCAAACATCAAGTGCAGCATATGGTTCTTCATAATAAAATTCATGTTACGTTCTACCCTTTGGCCTCTCCCATATGGTTTTGGTTCAGTTTGTAGCTATTTGCAATGCTATGTAATTGTTTGTACATTGAGGGGAGTAGGGATAGAGGGCGATTTTATTTATTTTTAGTTTGGAGGGGGTGAGGTGAGTGGAGTGAGTTGCTATATAGTGATTAACTGCTGGAAATATATGGAAACTGATGAAAAAGCATTTGATTAGCAGTGTGAAAAGCCTTGCAAAGTGGATCAATTGTTTTTTCATTTGTAGTCTACAGAACATTTTAAATACTTTTTTTTATTATTTATCTACTACATATTAAAGAGTTGTCAATTTTTAGTCCAAAGGTCTTCTAGTCCAAAGGTATCTATAGGGACAGTTTATTCCATTCTAAAATATACTCTTCTGCAGCTCAAAAATTCCAGTGTCATAGGAAAGTTCAGCTAAATTATTTAGAAAATAGCACTGCTGACAGTTTATGATGGAACCTGCTGATGTGTTCTTTGTGGTCATGATGAGATTGTACAAGAACTTAGTTTCAGGGTGGCTGTACACATAGATAGTAATTGGACTTTACTTGGAGTTTGCAGTAAATGCAGTTGGCCCAACTTATATAGCATTCCAAGACACACTTCCTCAAAAATGTAGAACTACTGGAGGAAGATCTGCTGAATCTTGAGCTTTATATTCTTACTGGATTGACAGTTTACAGGGCCTAACTTCCAGAAAAAGTATAAGGCAATGTAATAAAATATTTTGCTTTAAAACTGGAAAAAAGTTGTTATTCAATGAATGGATCAAAAATGACCATCTTGAACTGGAGGTTGAGTTCATAAATAAATGAACTTAAGATTTGCTCTACCTTTAAAGATATTTAATCCAGAAATTGCCTTGTGAGATAGAGGTGTTTGCTCTGCCTGTAACTCAAAGACATCTGAAAGAGTGCTGAAAAGGATTTCCAGAATGAAAGTTAAAGATAAATTGGATAAAAGAAAAATTGGATAGAAATTGGATAAAAGAACAATGTTAAATGGCCACTTGCACCTGCGTGGCTGTTGCACACTAAGTTCCAATCATGCTGTGAACAGAGAATGAGAGTGCTGAGGCCTCAGTCCCAAATTTGGAGCAATTTCCTCCATGCAGGTATGTGAGACTGTACCATGACAGTGGGAAAGCCCTAATGGGACCACGTTACACTTGATATACCTAACAAATTTACATTGTGGCATTGCACAGAAACTTTTGAGTCAAATTTTTGGAGCCAGGGCTGGTAGATAATGACATGTGGTTTTTATTTCTAAGCCTTGAGCAATAATGTTAAATATGCATATGTCTCTAGTTAACAACAACTATTGATCCAGCTCTCTGTGCATCAGTTGGACATCAAATGTAGCAAACCATAGAAAAGGAAGAGAAGGATTCTTTTTAATTACTCTTATTGCTTTTGATACTTCCCCCTTTTTTTTTTTATTCAAAAGTTATATTTTGTTAATCATAGAGACTTGAATTTATCCAAGTAAAACCCATTCTTAATCCTTGGCCTTGGTCTCTTGTTCTATAGTAACTGCAGTCATTTTGAGTAGATTGTCCATTAAAGCGCTGTTCTGGCTTGACAAATTATGTCAAATTGTCTCTAAGGGAAATGCAGCCTTGGGTAGTTGTGTAAGTGTATTTTCTGTCAAACACATAGGTTGCCCAAATTCAAAGACTCAGATGCTTGTAGTGTGGCAGAAGTAAGCCAAGGAAAGATATATGGTTCAGTTGAGTCAAAGAGAAGACATTAAAAGCCAGTAGTTTTTGTGTGAAGGCAAGAAATGGCATTTTCACCTACATCTTTCATAATTTTCAAAAAGCTTCTCAATTTGCAACAGTTTGAATAACAGGTGCAACTGTGCAAGTACACTCAGATGATTATAAACCCCATGCTTATGAGTGTCACCTGTGAGACAGCCCCCTTGCTCTACACAAAAAGGGCTTAAAAGGAAGGAGGATTGGCATGGGCAATGAGAAAGCTTGGGAAATGCAGGGATAGGATGGAGGTTTTACTGCCCTGTTCATATCTATTTAATCTAGTGTACATGCACAGTTAATAGTTTAGAAGTCTGCATATTTTCATTATTATTTAGTGTGGAACAGGGCAGGAGTTGCCTCTGTTTTAGTCATTTTTGTCTTTCCACATAATTTTTTTTAGGCATAACTGTACCGTGGCATCCTTGCTTTTCTGAAAGGTTGATTGTAAATTATATAAGGCACAACGCTTTTGTAGACAGCCCCTGCAAAAGAGGTCATGAACGATTAGAGCAGGGAAAGCGATGGAGAAGTGATTAGAGTATTTTGAAGGTGCTAGAGAAATGGGAGGACAAAGAGGGGAGGGAAGAAAAGATAACTTGCAAATATTACACAAGGGTTTAGTTTGAGCTGAGAACAGTGTGTCAAATCCCACATATGAGAATGAGTTAAGGTCTGGTAGTTGTGAACAGTTTCTCTCATTGCCATTGCAATGCAAAAAGCAGCCATTTAAAACAATGGACAGCCCAAGCCCTTTTATTTTTTGACTTAAGGGCAGTGGCTGGTATGACTGAGGAGAATAAGAACTTGTGGGAGGCAGGAATGCAGGCAGAGCATGATAGCATGATATGCTTCAGGCCTTCTAAGCAAAGACACTTCCTAATGTTTCTGGGAGCAAGCAGGGGAGAGAAAAGACCTATATGTCACTGTAATCTCACAAAAATGTGCTTAAAGGCTATACTTGGCCTGTGTTAGTGTTGGTCATTTAAACAGTTGAGTAGCTACAAGACAGTAAATTTGGGCAAAATGGGCAGACAGTGGAATGATTTTATATTTATACTTTTTAAAATAGTGTAGAAGAGAAAGAAAACCTTGCTGCTCTAGAAGCAGCATCATTTTTATATTAATAAATGTCATATTGCTGAAAGTTAAGATGAGCTGCATCAGAGAAAGATGCAAGTGAACCGTTTATTTCAGATTCTCATCTGACTTGGGAAAAGGTCAGTTACATTTATTTGTTTCCAACACCATCAGGTGTTTATACACGCCACTGCCGAGTCCAAGCATCATCATCATCAAGACTGAACAGTCTTAGCCCTCTTGGCTAGACTCAGCATTCCAGCTACAAAGTCTAGAAGCTGGGCTTCATCTCTTGCTCCCAGTGTGAAGGGCTGGGTGCCATTGTCTGGCACAGCATCTTCAGTGCCTCTGGAAAGGAATTTTAATTAAAGCTTCAGGTCACGTTTGGGAAGTGTGAACTTTGACAGCCTTTTGAACATTTTCAAGTAGTTTAAACACATCTGTGCTGACTTGTGCATTCAAAAAGTCACACTTAAGTGTATTCGACTCAAATAGTCTGAGGAGCAAACAGCTAAAGATGAAGAGAAATAATTTTAAAAGGCATGGATATTTATTTAGAGGAAAAAATGCTAGAACCTGAGCAGTTAGACTAGTATGTAATGGAAAGCCTCAGTTCTTAAGATGCTGATCATGTTCAGAGGTTGACTATCCTGAAATCACTTACCTGCCCACAGAAGAGAGGCTTAATAGTTTTTTGTTCTTCCTTGTATAAAGGATACAGTTCTTAAGAACTTTAAGTTAAGTTCTTACAGATCTTAAAATTTATTAACTTGAAATCACATGCTATGTATCAAAGTTTATATTCAGTGATAACTGTCGACAAAGTTATTTTTACCTCAATCTGAATGGTTTTAAATGCAACTGAAAAATGAAACATTTGAAATGAGAAATTAAAGGGCCTAGTAACTGTGCCTTTCAGTTTCAGCTATCTCTGGAGGAGGGAGACAAGTGAACAAACGTGAAGTTTAGGGTTTTTTTGGGGTTTTTTTTGGTTTTTTCTAATCTTGCAGATGACAACGATGAATGAACCAGACACAGATTCTCGATCTCATATTCATGAATATATTGTCATATTCTTAATGCTGCTAATATACTTTTAACTTTAGATTTGGTGCTTATTTATGCTATAATGAATAATGATGTTTGCTGTAAGGAATGAAGAATTGCAGCACACCACAGAAAGCACTTTTAACGTTGTAATGCCCATCACCTAAAAATGATCTTGGCCTATTAGGAGGAGATCAAAAGCACACTTTGTTACAGCTTGTTTATTTATCCAAGAGTTTCTCTCCTTTGCCCTTAACATCAGGGCAGAGGAGCACTCAGAATAAAAACACTGAATTTAAAAGGAATACATGAATTTCAGCTTTCTGAACATAATTGTGTGCTGCTGATTTGCAAAGTATAAGGTCAAGAGAGAAGGGGTACTGAAGTGTCTGAGTTATTTCTGCAATAATTAGAGTGACATTTTGTGAAATGTGACCATCACAATTCTACAAAATTTTGTACTCTATAATATAAACCATTTATTTCATGTCCTCTTAATACCAGAGAAAACACCAGTAACTTCTTACATTTAATTAAAATATGTATATAATCAGAAAATATCTCCCTTGAACATATCTAGAACAAGACACTTAAATATTTCTCTTTTTTTCACATTTAGATTATTTCCTTTCAGGTAGCATGGTCGTGTCGCTCTGGAAAGGACAAAATGGTATGCAACTCCACTGAACGTTTCCTATCTTGTGCTAATAGAAAAGATAATCTGGTTTTGTGCTTCTTTCGGTAAAGTTCAGGTCAAATCTTAGATTTTCTGAGATTTAATATTTTTTCTAATTCTATTTACATCAGGGAGTAAACATCAGGGAGTTTTTGTAGAATTTTAATGCATAGTAATGAATTTAAATGTGCTTTGAAACAGGGAAAATTATGTGCTTGTGTCTAGGGTAAAGCCTTACCCGTCATTTTTTATCTAGATTACAAGTAATGTGTGTGTGTGTATATATATATATTTACACATATATTTTTGGCATAAGTGACTGTTTATTGAAGTATTCTGTTAAAAAAATCAAGCTAATAACAATAATAGAACATTTATTTGCTGAGTTAAAGGTGGGAATTCAAGAGGCCAACGCTGTTATTTTTGGCTCTTCATTTCGTAGGCACCGTCCTCAGAATGCATTTGTTGATCGCTTCTAAGTTAAACTTCCCTAAAATTTCAAGGAGCTAAAATCCTGGGACTTTTAATTACCTTCTGAAAACTGCAAAATGTAGAAGAACCATTGAAAGTGAAATGGGACAAACTTTGGCCACCTGCCTTAATTTCCATTTATTTTTCTTGACTTACTGCTTTTGCTGTGAGTTGTTTTTCAGTGAAGGCAGATCATAGCTGGCCTGAATCATGAACATGAGCAAAGAGCTGTAGTTTAACATCAGCACCGTGTTGCAACTGAATATGTATATTATTTGTGTGTGTGAGTAAATATATAAAAACATATTAGAGAGTTAAGGATTGCTGAGGTGAGTGCTCAGAAGACAGAAGTCAGGCTGTTTTTAAACTCTAAATCAAGATTACTACATTCATTAACAGCATACTTCATCTTAATGGTTCTTAATTTTTATTATATATCACTACATATATAAAGCTGTTAATCTTTATTATTTATATCCTAAATCAACTGTGAATGCGCAATGCCGTGGAGCTGGTGGTTTAGTGGGCACAGAGGGCTATGATCCTCAGTGATTCTTTGTCTCTATTTTTCAACTCATTTGAAAAGCTGTGTTGTAGCTTGGAATGTTGAGGACATGAAAAAGGTTACAGGAAATTAATATCTTTTTGTGTAGTAGATATAGTCTGTATGCATTTCTTGCGCTTAGTAATGTTGGTGGATGGTGACTTTCAGCTATTCTCTAGCAAATTCCTCTGTTGAGACTGAAGCTTTAAGAAAATATGAGCAGTTTTGTGGTCCTCTGCTAACTTTCTAAGAGCTCACTTCCCAAATTCAGTGCAGGTGAGGATTTTCTTTTGGTCACTCCCCCCGTCCCGCCCCCCTCCCCCCCACACCCCCAAAGAAACAAGTACAAATAGGCCTAGGCAGACTATCTTCAACACTTCTTCGCTTCTTAAAATTGTGAGCTATTGCTGAGATTTTCTTTAGGTTGATTTTCAAGACAGTGATGTAATCATGTTAAGTTAACTTAATCGTATTGGTGATGGCAAATGAAGACTTTGCAATTTGTTTTTTTCTAGTCAGAGTACAGATAAAAGCTTCTCAGCAATAAATGAGAGGGAGTAATAAAAAGATGCATTATAGTAAAGTGCCTCATATCATCATCATCAGCTGATAAAGTATTAAACAATTTATCTTATGTAATATCCCTGGAGTGCAGTCCTGGAGAGTTGTTGTACCATGACTGGCAACTTGGAGACCTCACAGTAAACTGTACAAGGAATGTGCTGGATAATGCATGGTTTTATCTCCTGTGAAAAGAACCTCCATTAAGAATACTGATTTACTTGCTTAGTGGAATTGGCAGCTTCTTTCTGACCTTAGGGCATTTTTAACTGAGTAGAACACTTTTTGGAGACCTAGAGCTGACTGGTTTATATGATGCCTGAAATAAAACCTCTGCCAGTGTCATACGATAATTCATTATAGCTATATTTGTGTAAAGGTTGAGGAAGAAGCAGAAGGATGAGAAATACTTTTAAATATATAAACTGAATTATTTAAGAAGTTAATTTTCAAGAGGCATAAATTTAAAGATTAGTGAATATATTGTTAAATTATGGTACTTTTATGTGAATAATACACTTCCTTCCATGACACTTTGCTCCCATGAAATTGTTATTTCCAGTAACGAAATAATGATAGTCCTAAATATATAGACTAGTAGGGTTATGCTTAATATATATGAAAACAATATAAACATATATCTAGGCCCTGGAGTCAAAAGGAACTATACACAAGAGTGTTATTCAAAAAAGGCACTAAGCACAGAGATCAAGAAAAACTAAACAGAGCAACATAGATGTGTTACTGGGGGGAAAAAGGCATAATGAACAGTACGGATGAGGTGGGTACAACAGTTAAACAAAAATCCTTCAAAATTTGGAATTAAATCTAATAAGTAATAGCATAAGTTACGTAAAGAAGTCAGGAAAGTCTGAAGGATTAGCAATATATGGCTTTCAAAGGCATAAAGCAAATGTTTAAAAGGTTAAAATAACTTCTTTACTGCTTTGATTTGCCAGTCCTGAGGGCTATACAAGGAAAAGACCTTACCTGCTAAAATTCTCGTGTAGTAAATTCCCAGAACAATTTATCTGAATTCACTGGGAGGTTGGCTGAACTAAGCTGGTTTGACTCTGCTTCTAAAAGCTTTACCTTCACATTTATAGAAATAGCTCGGTTGGACGGCCTTTTCTTGCACGTGTAGGTGTAAGTAGGGGAAGAAGTTAGTCTATATTCATAACATATTGCATTACAAAGCAGAAACGAGACAGATATGAGAAGGGAGATATCCAAGAAGCAACAAAAATAAGAACAGTTAAGGAATTGAGAAAAGGAAAAAAGAGGAAACAACAAGAAAGCATAGGATAGTTTACTGATGTTGGTGGAGAGAGTAGTCACAGGAGAAAATATCTGTAGATAGAAGGCAAGATGATAGGAGAATCACTTGAGATTCACATCAATATTAGTAGGAAATAGGTTATTTCTTACTGAGATTGGTCACCACTAAGATTAGAAAAATAGATTGTTCTATTATGGAACAGAGGATGCAGGGGGACAGTTACAGGAGCAGGTCCTTATAGGAATGGGAGTGAATCTGTTCAGACCTCTACATGGAAGCAAATGACTGACAGCTTTGCACTGATATGTGGGTAGGATTCAGGGCAAGGGAGTGGAGATTTAGCTTGTAGTTAAATTTTAGTAATTTTATGTATTTCATGGGAACAGAAATCTGGAAAACATCTCCTGGATTGCAGATTTGAAAGGTAGGCTGCAACTGCAGCCCATCATACACTCAGCAGCTCTACTAAAGGGTGTAGTAGATAAAATACTTGTGCTTCAGGAAATGTTTAAAGATTTGTTTTGAAAAGGATTATCTTAGAGAGGACTCTTCAAAGAATGAACTCCACCTGTGTGCTTGGGGAAATTGCCTTTGGGATTAAGACAGGCAATAATAGACAGCATTACACTGTATTGATACTGTACTTTGAGAGGAAAAAATGTTTTTTTTTCACTTTGATTATTTTAGACCAATCCTTCTGCTTCATGTATATCAGTTTCAAGAGATGAATAATCTGTTTCTGGTCCTCTGGATGCGCTTTAAATGACCTAATTGATTTGTCTGCCCAGCTAGCACGTGAATCAAAATACACTCCCATCTCACAGACTTGCCAGACTTGTTTATTAACGGTGTCCAGTGTCTCTGCAAAGGTAGATGTTCTAGAAAGGATTTGGTATTGCTTATCAAGTTATTCACTGTGGTGGCAGGTGTGGTGATTATTACTGTCAACTAAACGATTAATCTATCCTTTTCATGAAGACATACTAATTTCCCTGACTTGTAGATATACAGAAATCATGAGAGTAAATGGAATAGATGAGAGGAATTTAATCCTTTCAATCAATAAATGCTTGCTCAGTTTTTCAAGTCTAGTCTTCTGGTTTTTTTCTTTCCTTTACTTTCCTTGATTCATTTTTTCTGTAAAGTATCATAGTTCCTTATATTTCTTTCCCCAATGTAAACTGCTATGTTGGTACTGTGGTTTAGAGGGTAAATTGCATAGGAGAAATATTTTAATTACAAAATATCTATAGAAGTTGTTTCATGTGTTATTTTGCTAATACACATATTATGTGTATTAATACACATAATCATATGTATTATAATCATGTCTTATTCCATGTGCAGATTGCTACACATGCTGAGATGTAATAAGACAGGATCCATCAGTGTATGAGGGGGTGGGGAAGCAGACAAAAAAAACTTGTCTGAAGACTAAAATACCATGTGTTCAGACCTTTACTCTTTACGTAGCTGTTGGTGACTTAGGTAATTTTTTTTAAGCCTCAAAATTTTAAGCTCTGCAGGAATCACTGGAAAATTTTGTATAGATTCAGGGTCTCAAAGGTAACAAGAATCAAACATTGAATATGAAATTAAATTGAATTAAGTTAGTTATATTTAGTACTTGTGGAAGAGTCTCTATTGATAACATTAGGAGGAATTTATTAAATATAACTTGCTTCATATTTCAGTTAATGTTATTAACTATATGCTGAAATCAAGAATGTATAACCAATTCAGTGGATCTTTTTGATTAAATTCATGCCATATGTGACTATGGAGATTAATAGATATATTTGAGAATATTATGAGAACATAATGAGCCAAAAATTCCGGTAGTAATAAAACAGTAGCTTTGTCTAAAGAATGTTTTCAGTTTATAGAGATAGCCTGTCAATGTGAAAAATTCTGTTTAGCTGTGTTCATTTCCCAGCTGGATGCATCAATATTGTGAGTATTAATTACTGATGTTTTGAAATGGAATAATAGTATTTAATTTGTTAACAAATGGTTTTTGAGTGTAGAATCAAAACTTCAAGAGTAGTGCCAAATTTTCAAGCAAATACAAATTTAGTACTTCCAAAATTATACTGATAAATAAGTTCCAACCCAAGTCTGCATCTAGAGGAATTTATTTAGCTGTTACAGGGCTGCCTTTGGTTACCAGGATTTTTATATGTATGGTGTATTATGAGACCTGAAATCCAAAACTGTAGGCTATAATCATTACACCCCCCCCCCCCCCCCCCCCCCCCACACACACACACACCCCCCCTCAATGCTGTATGAACTGTCGGCTTGCTGTGCTGGTGTGAAAAAATGGAGAATTATACGTTGGTGGGACAATAGTGGAAATGGGAGGAATGTAATTTAAATAGCTACACTAAAGTATTTTCAACAACTCAAGATGCAATAATTGTTTTTATTGATTCCAAAAAGTAGTTTAGAACTGAGAAAACAGAAAATCATTTTAAAAGCTGTAATTTCAGCCTACTAAGCAATAGATAAAAGTACTTAAAAGTGGTTTCCAAAAGTTTTAAAGGGTATTTTACTAATTAATTATGTGTTATTGACAGTGACAGATTTCAAGAACAAAAAGAGAGACTATGCAGAGGAAGGAGAGTTACATCTAAGAAAAGTTCTACTACTACCAGCAGTTCTGATGATAGTATTATTCCCACTCCCATGTCCCCTTGGTGCACGTACAACTGCCCTCCTTTGCAAAGGATATGTTCTGTCAGGTTTTCTTTCTATCTTGACAAAGCTGCTCTGTGTGATCTCCTGTACAAAACAATTTTCTTATGAACCTTACTGCAGTCTTGTAATTCCAGTAAATGAGAGGAACTTATGCCTTAATAGAACAAGAGTATAAAGATATTAATTCCCTCTGTGAGCCATTATAGGATTCTAAATGGCCATTTCTTATTTAATGCTGCCTGTTATCCGTTGTTGGCACCCTTTTAACTTGACCTCTCTGTGATGTTTTTGATTGCCTAGGCATTTTGCTGCACCTCCTGGGTGCCTGGCTTGCAGCCAGTGATCTCACTTGCCATCATGGTGCAAAGATGGCTTTTCACAACAGGTGTCAACAGTAGTAACAAACAAAGAGTGCCAGGCAGGCAGTAGATGCAAAATACAATATGATATCTCTTCTCTTTTGATTAGTCTCTCATCAGCCAACAAATATTATAGATGTATCATCTACATGACACAACTCAGACCAAATTATCAACCATATACTGTATCTCTCTTATTCTGTATTTTCTTTTAATAAGAACGGTGTTGCGGGCTCTAAGAAAGGTCTTTATAAGGTCTAAGCATAACCCAAAGGATCAAAGAGCCACAGACAAAGCTGCAAGAAAACATTCCCTATCAGGGAACAGTTGTTTCATGCGTTGCTTAAATTGACCTAAGCCATTTTGGAAATACATTTTAGTGTCAATATGGGATTTTGTTTTGTTTTAGTGATTACATATTGGAAAAAGTCTTAATAGTAAATTGATTAGGGAAAAAACTCATTGCTTTGTTTTTCATTGACAAGCGAGTTACTGATGTCAAGGACTCTGTACCTAAGTACTTCCAAATAGCACATTGCAATGTGTGTTAGACTTTCCGCTCTGTACACATTTTTGACCTGTGGAATGCCTCAGAAATCCTGTAATGAGCTAGTGCAATAACATTAAGACTGTTGTGTGAAACCAATCTTTGCCTACAAAGCCATTGGATTTTACATCCTCACAGAGTTATTTCTTTGCACATCAATTTAAGATCCCTAATTGGAATAGGTAGGAAGGATTTCGGTGATTTAGCTATGCTAGTTGTACAGATTCAATGGCAGAATACAGCTAATATTCTTATCTATTTAGTGCAGTAATTATATTTTTAGGCTGTGCAAAAGTAACGTATCTAGTTGACACTGTTGAATGTCAGTTGTAATCAATAAAAGCATAGGTTAGTTATTCTTGATTAAATTTTAAAGGATGCCTCAACTAGAGTCAGATGTCGGAAGGAATAACAATCCCATTTTGCTGACTCATTGACTTCTGTGTGTTATTTAGTGGGCTGTCAAAAAACATTAGCGTATAGTGATTTGAAAAGCAACACACTGAACAGATTGTGCAAGGTAGGAAGCTCTTTGACGTTTGGGGGAATAAATACAGTTTCAACGTTTGCAATGTTATAGAAACTAAATATAAACAAATTTTCTTTTAGCTGGGAGGAATGTCATGCTATTTTGCTATTATGAGTTTGGAAAAAGGTTCAGTTCCCTTAATGTTTCTGAGTGTTGGAAACTTGGCAGGAATTTGTGACTTTTGTCATGTCCATCTTCAGTGCAGCTTGGATGCATTCTAAACGTTATGGACTGACACACGCAACTGATCGTATTTATGGGTCTGTGGATGCTTTTCCCGTATATTCTTTTTTTAAAAGGAAATGCAAGTTGTGTTATCTAGGTATCCATACATACGTTTTAACTCTAGAAGTATGTTTCTGTAGGGCTGTCTGTCAAACCTGTAAGCTTGGGTTTAGGATGTTGTGTGCAGTTCATTCCATTAATATCTCTGTCTCAGATACATGTCCTCTCTGCTAATAGTTTGATGTTTGTAATAATGTTATTCCGCTTATGAAGGCAATTTGATTCATACTTTGTTTACTTATGTTCTGAGATGGAATCATTTTTATTAGTTCAACTATTATTTAAAATTCTGTTGAAAAATAGACATAATTATTTTTTGTCAATTAAATTAAGCTGTTGCCTAATGGTATGTTTATATTTTTCTGATGAAAATTAATATTTCTTATTAGTATGTAAAAGGCTAATATTGATCCCAAGTCTTTTAGGGGTGAGAAGGAGGCCTGGCTTTTTTTTTTAATTTGCTGAGATTTTCACCTTCTAACATTATCAAGACAGGTTAATGTATTTTTGGTGTTTTCTTTGCTAACCAAGGTTGGCATATCTGCTTTTATTTGTTCTGTTAAAGCAGTAGGTGTTGAGTTACTGACAAACTTATTGAATTTATTCTTGACTATATATTTCTAGCACATCCCTTCGTACTTTATACTTCTCAAAAAGAGTGTTTATTTCCAAGTTATCAACAGCAACGACATTATTAGAAGTTTCCCAAGTCTTTTTAACTTCTCTAAATTTTCTCTCTTGCTTTTTCATCTAGATTTGTTTGCTATAGCCCCCTAAACATCAGCAACATTTACCCAAAATGAATAAGGACAAGGCTGAAATGAACATAGTTTTAAGTATCATCCTTAAAAATAGAAAGGTGGAAAGGATCTATAGTTGGTTGTGCCCATGTAATGTTTTTGTCCATTTTTCACAGTTTATTGGCTGCATGTGTGTATCCAAGTGTACATCACATGATTGCATTTAAAAATATTTTGTGCATAAATTTAAATATTTTGAATGTGAATTATTAACTGAAGGCTAAGGAGGACATAATATGTTTTTCTAACTGAAAATTGCCCTTTTATGTTTAAAAGATATCGGAGAATAAACTTAACCAAAAAAGTTGCAGGGAATAGCGGATAAGTAATTCTTCTTAACCAAAGAATTTCCCAAAGCACAATCTCAAATATTTATTAATGTGTTCTCTTTAATTTTTTTTTTTACACAATTGCAGAAATTGAGAGAGTGAGAATACCAGCCTCTGCACTGTGGTCTTATTGGATGCCTTTTGAAAAATCTCTGGAAGTTAATAAATCTCTGTTCATTTTTTAGATAAACATAAACCTTCCTATGATATCTCTAAGCATTAAGTTGTATGTGCCTTCAGATTTTTCAGATATTTGGGCAGATAGTCAAAAAATTGATCACTCAATAAGTAAAAAGGAGAGGTGGGTAGATACATGCAACTGGACTCTAGCTATTATGTTAACAACCTGAATACATATAAATATTTTGAAAATATAATAAGAATTGTAGTCGTCAGCAGGTGAGAAATAGTGGAATATATATAAATATATGTGTGTGTATATGTGTATGGATTTTTTTAAGTGATGCTTGTCCAGTATATTCTTCTAGTCTTGAGCGACCTGCAGCTTCAGGATACCTGAAATCTGTTGCATTTCACTTGTGTTAAAGTGATAAGACTACAATCCTCTTCACTTGAAAAGCTTAAGAAACCAATGCTAGTAAATCTAGAAGTTGATTTCATCCTAACGTTACCTTAGAGAAATGCCAACTCCTTCCAAATGAAATAGAAAAATCCTTTTGAAGGATTGCATTTGTTCTGACAAAATAAAAGGAAAAAAAACGTTTGACGGCTCTCTGTAACAAAAGCAGTTTTGCTCTCTGAATCGCTGTTCAGTGATGCAACCCCCATAGCTCTGTGCGCTCTCTGTACTAGGCTGCGTGCGGCCAAGGGCTGCAGGCGCTCAAGGTACTGAAGCAGCGTCCTGAACAAATGTTTTTGAGCAATCTATGACTATTAGTGGCTCATATCCTTTCTCTAGATCAGCTACTGGAAGGTGTGAAAATAGCCAACTGACAAACACTTAAAGCATTCTGACAATTTCTTTGTAGAAACCAGGAGTGCCTGTATCCTAAAGCAAATATTACATAATCTTTAAAAATTGCTAGTGAACCGAACCTCAAACTTTAGGATTTTTCAGCAGCTGAGAGCTGTTGGTAGGCAGAGTGTGTGTGTACAGTGACTGTGTACTGTGCATCTCTGCAGTGCTGGGACAAAATCTGTGTGTTCGCTTGCACATTCATCCCTAAAAGAGAAGAAATGGAGAAGAGGCAAATGAAGCCTGAGCAAGTTGGATAGTAATGGACCCTTCATTATGGGATGTAACTAAGGAATTTGTTATATTTTCCATTGAAAATAAAACAAACTCATATATGCCAAAGGAAGTTTCCATGCTTAAAATGTGGACTGAAAGGATATGTCAGAGAACCTTTTGATTTCCTGAGTTAATACATAGTTGTTTGCTCACTGTACTTAGTGGTGAGGTGGTCAATAGTGAATGTGGGAAGTCACGTGGACAAGGACTAATAGACTTGGAAAAAAGTTGCTGTTTCAGTTCTTAGATCATTTCAGGGAACAGCTGAAATGATCCACCTCTCCTGAGACTAAATTGTGGAAATAGTCTGACCACTGCTAGCTAACGTGTGCCAGTTCTACCATATGTATTCAGAATCCCTTTCCAGGGTTTAGAAAGGTTAGTCTTCTGCTAAGACTGACCTGACTTGGTATATACCACAGACATTGTTACTACCAATTGCTTGGAGGGAAAACACAGAATAGCATCACTGACGGAGTGATTTCCTTAATAGGGAGGATAACAGGAACTTGTTTATAGAACAAATGTAACTTGATCTCATTTTGAGAGACCGGTGGTGTAAATCACCAGTATTACCTTCAGATATATCTACCTTCTCATTAGTTTGGATGCTGACTGAATGCACATAGTTTAATTTAAAACTGATTACCTTTAACAACAGAATTTTAAAAGCCTTTAATAATGTCATGATGATAGATAGCATATAATTCAATCAGGAATGACCCAATACAGTTATCTATAATTTACATTAGCTATGTTCAACTGACAGTAAATTAAATTAAATCTTCAAATTTGTTTTTAACATTTATGAATTTAACCTTGCTTTCAAATCAATATGCTTTATTTTGAAGATTGTGAATCTTTAGCCTTACTTTCCCACTGACATGGTCACTTTCTTCTTTTTGCTGTGCTTCTGTGGTGTCTTTATCAGTAAGCAAGATTTGCTGCTGTTTTGTGACTAAGGATCTCTCTCCTGGCTCAGTAGTTTGGTCAGCTGAGAGCAGTGCTTGTATTCTGGGTTTGAAGAAAATGCCATACATCCCTCTACTTAGCCTAAGTCAGCCAATGATAAGAAAATATATATTTGACTGAGAGCCACAGTTCACTTCCTGCAGTGTAAAATGTCATACTACAAAACCATGATTTACAATAAGCAATCTTCAACATAATTCATATGGGGAGGCTAGGTTGTTACTTCCTAGTATGTGTTCACTACTACCAAAACCCATACGTGTCTAGCGACCTCGCTTGCAATAACTTTTTCTGTTCTGTGTTACTCTGCGTTTAGGAATCTGAAATGCAGGTTTACATTAAAAAAAAACTTTAAAGAATTGTGTAGCATATCTGGCTATTTTGTGTTGTTGGTATGGAGTTGCTTCATGTCTGATAGACGGTCAAGGATAGGGGAAATTAGAGTGTTTTGGGTGAAAACAAAGAATTGAAGTTAGAGATTAAAGGAAAAGTCTGCTTTCAAGTCCGAGTTCTCCATGTTAATCCTTTTTTAATCTCTGGCCGTGTGAACTCTGTCCTGAAAGAAACAATTTTTGTTAAAATTGTATCCTTTTAATACGTGTGAATGTACATGTGTACAAGTATATGCCAATATGTCTAAGTAAATTTTGAGCTTGTAGCATGAAGGACTGGACACTTTCTAGGAATGATTTCCAGTGTAATTACTGCACAGAAAAAGCCCTAGCCTTTCACTTAGTGCTTCTCGTGGTTAAATTTGAGAGTTCTGGCAGTCAAGCTGCTTGGTGATGCAGCATCTTGTATTTAGCAGTGCTGCACTAGCTCCTGTTTGAAAGCTGGAAAACTGGGAAACCAAGAAACTGATGATGGAAACAGAAGCTCCATTTCTGAAGCTGGTTGCACTTCTGGGAGTTTGATTCAGCACATTATGTTGCGATTCCTCATGTATCAGCTGTGACTTTGAGGATCCCAAAGCACCCCCTTGCAGAAATAGG
Source organism: Eudromia elegans (assembly GCA_003342815.1). NCBI lineage: Eukaryota > Metazoa > Chordata > Aves > Tinamiformes > Tinamidae > Eudromia > Eudromia elegans. The sequence goes on from PTEX01000034.1 coordinate 918,538, forward strand.
GCAGGCGGTCCCTCGAGGGTCCATTAATGCAAGCATATCTTGCTGACATTGGTGCTGCCTCTCGTTGTTATGAAAGGTATGTGAAAGGCGTAAGCAGATGTCAAAAAAGTAATTTTCATTTGTAGATATTGTTACTCCACTTTGCCTGCTATTTTTCATTTGAACTAGGGCTTGATGTAGAATCTCTTGAATCAAAATAATGCAAAAATCCTACCTCTGAATCTAATTGAAGCCTGTAGCAATTAAGTGGTACCTCACCTTTGGAAAAGAGGGTTTTTGAGAGTCTTGAGACATTTTAGACCTGCGGAAAAATTTTGGCAATATCTTTCTGCTCATTGCAACAGGTATTAGAGCAGGTTCCCTTTGGGGGGCGGGGGGGTGGAGGGAAAAGGAAAGAAAGAAAAAAAGCCGGGGTTGGTAACACTCAAGGGTAACTCATCAGATAATCTACATGATTTAAAAAATACCTCTTGCTAAGGCACGTGAGAAGTCTAATGAAAGCACTTTTAGTGCTGCCTGTATAACATGTTTCTCTTACTGTCTCATTCATTGTCATTTAATTAAGGAAAGTGTAGGAACTGGACTGTTTTTCTGTTGTTTTTGTTGCTTTCGGTGCTGCATTCTCATGCTGCTCTATTGTCCTCCAGAGGCCACATCTCAATTCTGCTGAATAAATTCTCTTCTACTTCAGCCGCGTTAGATTGACCAATATACAGTCACTCCCCTATAGTAACAATAATCTAAAATGTCTGTAGTAAGCATACACAAAGATATGGCTCATCTCTGCCAAAAAGTCTTAAAGTTTCTAGGAGATAAAACAAAAATGTAGCCTGGGTTGAATTCTATTCAAGTTCTAATAATTGTCAGCCCCACTTATTGAGTTGGAGGCAAGGTTTTTTTCCTTGCATTTCAGTGAATTTTGGTTTTGTGTTTATTAAATTAAAAGCTGTGAGGAAAAAAGAGTTTTGATACTGAGTGATGCTGTGAGATTCTTAGCTGCTATAACTCAGTGTAGCTTCCTGACAGAAGGAGAGGGTAGCACTTAGCAATGGAAATACCACCAAAAGAGGAAAAATTCTTAGCCATTAGAGGCTGAGAAAATAGAGGAATAAGGAAAATAAGGAATTCTTTCTGTGAAAGGAAACCTGATGAGTAATGCGTCCATGTACATAGTAGTTGTGTTAACGAAAAGCAACAGTATTGAACCTTAATTTGATCATGGAAAGAGTTGGTTATATTCTTCAAGGATTTAAAACTCTCCTGAACTGAAAGGTGAGAAAAATAGCAAGTTTTCAGCATCTCCCTTTAGACTAGTTGATTTTATATATTTATTTTAAAGAACATTAATAAGATTACTGAGAGGTGCAGAGCCATCTGGAAAGCTCACATTAATATTAAACCCAGGCTGTAATTGTTGTAGGACTATGGTGCCCTACTTCTAAACTAAATAAACTGAAGCCCCATTTAATTATAAAGCTGCTAGGTGTTTCAGGGAGTTGCTTTATAATATCCCTGTTTCAGGGAGTTGCTTATAATATACACAGTCACACTTTGTGTGACTGTGTATATTATAATTTAGTCATGATAATCACTTTATTAGACATTTGGACCTATTAATTTGATAGAGTTTTCACCCTTCTGTTCTCTTTGATGTAGGAAAGACTGCAGCACTCTTTTCTGCTACTGGCATTTGGAATAACTAATAAAATCTATAGTGAGTTGCAAGCTGCTTTGCATTTTCCCTTCCATATAAATCTGAGGTTGATTCATTTTGTCATTTATCATAGCAAACCAGACTACACGATTCTGAATTATTCAGTCATTTTATATGCATATAAGCTATACAGCAATGAGTTTCATGTATTATAGTAAAGATGGATTAGTACATATGCATATACCATTCCAAAACATCTGTGTGCTTTGCCACTTTTCCTATGGGTAGTTAGATCTATTTCGTATACAGGAGACATCTTATTAAAAAGTTTGATTTTCATATCCTAAATACTAGGGCTTTACTTAAAACCAACAAAATTAGGTTTGCTCTTGTGATCTTAAAACTTTTCCTGCAATTTGTACTAAAGCCTTGAACTACTTTTTCTATATTCATGCCAATTTGTTTTCACTTTTTTGACATTCCTTGCACGGTATGTGTTTCCTTAGTAGTTAAAGCACGTTTTTCCTAATTCAAAATGTTGTAAATAATTGTAACTTATACACTTATTACTCTATTAAATATGAAAGAAACATGTGGCTTTTGAAAGAGCTTTCAAAGAAGCAGTTACAAAGCCATTTCCTAAACACACACATACGCAAGTGTCAGGTTAAACACATGACTATCGACATCAGAAAGCTCCTTTAAGGTTTATTTTCTTTTGAGGCAGTAGGGAGAGTTGGAGGCAAGAGATTATCGATAATAAATAGCAGCTATTATCACTATTCCCCCCGCCCCCGATCTTTAAAGTTTTTTGTTTTGATCATAAAACTTTACATCATAAAACTATTTTTCAAATAGAACCAAATTTGACCAATGTACTTGGATAACAAGAACTTGATGAAACAACTATAAGAAGAGTCATATAGCGAGTCAGGTCATCAGATAAATCTATAGAGTAATAACCCTGTAAAAGTAGTATTCTAAGTTGTATAGTTCTTTGACCTTAAATAATAGAAGAATCTTCTAAACAATGTGGCTGTAATTTTAATTGCAGTCTCATATTTGTTAAAATGGCTTGCCCTGAACTTGTTTGCTTAATTTGTGTGCATATGTGTATATGTACTGTTAATGTTTCTAAACAGTAAATTCAGGACCAGTAAATTCCGTCCTGGTGGAAGGGCGATATTTTTTTTTTTTATTTCACTTTTCTTAATTCATTTTTGGATTTGTGTGTTTGTATCTTTTGTAACTACTTCTGTTTGGAGTATTTTACAAGATTGTCATGACTCTCTTCCCACCACTTCCCTTTGGTAATATATTTTGAGAACTTAGGTTTTATGATGCACTTTTCATCATTAATTAAAGATCACTCATTTAAAGAAAAATGAGAAATGTTTGAATGAAATAGGTTGTCTTTTTGAACATTTTTCTTAATTTATTTCTAATGGGAAATAATTTTTGGAAAACAAAGAAAAGCGGAGTCTTTAGGCATCAAGGAGAGAGTGCTAGGATGTACTTAGTATTTATCTTCCAAGGTTAAGATGAGCATCAGAAAGAATGTAATTGGAAAGGAAATCAGTCAGTTTGCCAACATTATTAGATTTTCAGTGTTTGATGCTGATTGTGGAAGTAATGAAAGCACCAAAGGTTTCCATTGCTTTACCCTATCTTTACTGGATTTAGCTGAAGTCTATAGTAAATGGGGAGAGGGAAAAAAAAAGGCAATGGAAAGGGGAAATTTTGTACTTTTCAAGAATCATCATTGGTTTTAATCAAAAAAATTGTTTAGAACTGAAAAATGCAAGAAGTTTTGTCTAATAGTGAACTATTAACTATATTCATACTTCCAGGATTGCCGAGCATTCTGCTGCTTTGGAAAAGTACCTATTTTTGTTAAGACAACTAGTGGTGTCTCATTGCAACTAATATACAGCACGATTACAGACTTTATTTAACATAGTTTTTGTACTTCAGTATATTCTGTTAATCATTTTATTAGTAAGAGTGCTAAGCAGATGTGACTTTACATGCTTTTCTGTTGAGTTATTTAATGAATATTGTCCTTGGAGAACATCAATTGTTCCCACAGATGGGTAGATCAACAGCAGTAATGGCAAAGTAGCTATCTGAGGATGTTAGATTAAAAGAAAAAAATTAAAAAGTTAATAAAAAAAAGAAGAAAAATTCATTTGATCTTCCATTTAAGCTTACTACAAGCAAGTAATCTCTGGTGGTGAAGGGATAATCATATGGGAAAGAACATTACTGAAAAAGTATTTAGCTAAAATTAAAAGCCGTTCAACATTAACTACTTTCCTCTGGCTGTTTTAGTTACAGCAGTGACTATCTGGTGTGCTTAATGCCAGAATCCTGAAAATGGCCCTGGGAAGAAGAGGGGCTGGTCTGTTGTGGATTCATACATCCATGAAGAGGTTGGCTTGACTGGATTCTCTGGTTTTTGTTGATTTACTCCTTTGTACTCTCTCTAAAGGCCTTGAAAGAATAATATAATTTTTGGATATTCTGCAAGCTCAGGTAATATGGTCTTGTATTGTGCTCTTTTAATAATCGCTTCTACCAGTATTCTATTTTATAGCTCAAAATTGCAAAATTTTTGAGGGATTTATAAATAAATCCTGAAACCACAGATGTAATTTAAAACACATCTAATATAAGTGACCTTGATGAAAAATTTTATGGCACAGTTTTACTGTTTATACATTCTCAGTTAATAGAAACAGACCTTGCAAGTTAAAACTGTTGAAATGCCATCAGGTAATATGTTTTTGTTACTGCAACCTTTAGATGTTTCAGAATAATGAAGTTCTCAGATCTTGGGAGATAGTTTATCTATAACTTTTTTTTTGCTTTTCTCTGCTTTAAAGCAAGAAAACAAAATATTCATTTTCTTTATTTGAATAAAATTTTGTTAATAACTCATGTCATCAAAGATGGAAACATCTCTTTTAAATTCCAAGTTAACTCCATTCATATAGTTTTTATGCATTTCAAATTGCATTGCAAATTACTTTTTTTTCCTGAGAGTCTTAAACTTGCTGCTTTTTTTCATGTTAAGCATCAAAACATTATTTAATTTCACTTTAATTTTATAACATTCCGAGTCATGCTACATAAAACTGTGTTAAATATGCCAGACAGCTTGGTGTAAATTTTTTTAGTGATATTTATATTCTTCAAAATTATATTATAGATTGAAATGTCCATAAGACTATTTTGCTGCGCTTAGATTAACACAGCAAAATAGAACTCTACTGAAGCCCAGGCATTGCAGAGTGTATGGATTTTCATAAATCTTAGCACTGACAGAGGCCTAAACTGAGAAGGTTTGCTGAGSTTTAGAGTGGTGCCATGAATTGCACTTGTTATTTCAGAGTTCTGTCAGCAAATTTCAAAATTTATATTGCTTAACCTTAAAATCATCTTGAATTGCATGTCTAGGTAGACTTCTAAAGAGAATTTTAAGTAGTAAATTGATCTTAGGCAAGGTTCAGTCAAGACCAAGTAGAATAATGCTCTTATTTTGCTGGGAATCCCAGGGAAATAGCATTTTGGTGAATGAGRTAGTGCTCAAAGGATATAGAAAACAGCTTCTGGTTCAGAAATGGATAAAATGACTTCTGAAGCACCTAGGTATTTCTAACATCTTTCTCAACAGAAACAAATTCATTTTATTCCTACCTTTTCTGTTGCTCTTCTGAAGATTAAATGTTGATGCAGTGAAGAGTTWAAATCCAGCATCCTGTTAGACCATGCAAAAGAACCACCAGAAGGAAAGAGGATGTGAAGAATTGGGGCTGTGCAAGCTGAGCAGCGGGGACGGTGAGTTAGAGCAGTGGCTGTGGTGGCTTTGGTGTTCCTATTTATGGGAAGAGCTATGTTTTGGAAACGGTCACCCAAATGTAACATGTTTCTCAACTGAGTGTGTAGAGCAGGACCTGGGGCATATACTCAGAAGCATTTRTATCTTTCAATGGTAGAAACAGTGCAAAAACAAATATTTTTGAACCTCTGGGAAAAACTTTCAGTTAACTTTTTAGGTACAGGGCTTTCTGGAAGAGACAGAGTTGGAAACAGAAGTGAACAGAAGGATAACTCTCTAATGTCGTCTGTATTGAGAAATACATGTCCTGTTTTTTAAAATAAGAAACTCCAAGATCCAAATTCCAATTTTGGCTTCTAGCTGAAGCTGCCCTCTAGATTCTCAAAGCTATTAAACATTTAGGACTGGGAATGAAAACCTTGCACACAAATAAAATAGAACTTCAGAGTAGCCAGATGAAATACAGATTTAGGGTGTCTTTAACATACAGACCTTCTTGGTGACAGCCGATAAAGAAAAATCTTTGCAGATAGGAAAGGTGGAAGGTCTTTACATTAATTCTGAGACTGTGCTGTATCAGGTATCTGTCTAACTTCTATCACTGCTAGCAATTTGTTTCCAGCTGTGCAAAAAGCAAGATCGTGTTCATGACATGGGATTAAAAAGAAGCTCTGTCATCCCTTCAAACCCTTATGAAAATACATGCACACAAGAATGTCCTGTAGTGTTTGCCAGGAACCTGCTGCACTAGAGTCCGGATTCGATACTTTTTTGTTTGCTGCCTCAGCAGGCAAAAGCAGAATGTCATGATTGTGATAATCCCAACGGGATTGTTGGCAAATGTGCTTYCCACTACCATCCTAGTGGCTTTGTTGGATTAAATAAATAAGGAAAAATCCATCAAAAGGAAATTTAATAGCTATCCTCAGCTAGGGAATCAGAATTTCTCATAGGCTTGTGTTTCGTTCCTGCAGAGAATGACAAATTTCAATAGAATAGATAGGGACAAAATGTAAGCAAGATGTGAGTTTTTGCTTCTCCTGTGGTGTCTTAAGTCACTGCATATATCTGCCTTGTAGAAAATAAAAATACATTTTCCTAACCAGAATCTTTAGGTTGTAGCAAACTTTATTAAGATGAATAAATGCTTTCGACAATTCTTTGTATTACTCCATATTGTGATTTTGTTAGCCATTCTCTATGCCAGGTAGAGTGTTTTGAGTGTTCAAATTGACTAATCAATGTATTGTCAGGTAGAGGAATCCAAAGCAAAATATTTCTTAGTCTTAATGCATTCTACAGCGCCCTCCTGCCCTTAGCGAATTCTTCCTTGCTTCAATTATTTAGGTTTTGACCTTAAATTAATAAAAGGGAATGAGGAGTTAAATTGCTGTTTAATTATAAACTCTTTGAAATCAGTTTRGAATTTTGTCCAGTATTATACAAGAACTATTTGAATTGTYTCATAGTGGACAGAGACAATGCAACAAATTCTAGCCCCAAAGAAGCTTAATCCTATCTTCAGTGCAGGAAACACAGGTCTTCTATTAGGATGTCTCTAATATTTCCCTTCAGGCCATCTGTAAATCTTTCACATTCTTTCTGCATAACATGTGTATGACAGAGCCTTAGCTAATCCCTGCATTTGAAAGTCTGTCAGTCTTCCATMATTTCATAAGTCTCGATTTCAACACTGACAAATTCAGGCTTCTTTCTGTCAACATTGCTGCTCCAAGGATTATTTTCCTAACTTGTTATTTTGSTCCACATCATCCACTTTCCTACATCTTTCAGTTTTTTGACTTTGACAGCCTTCTATTTTCTACTGTAAAACCATAAATCAGTATATTGTTAGGGGTCTCCACATATCTGCAAGTTTGGAACTACTACTTCAAATGTAAACAACTTTATCAAGTGTGACTTCAGACAGTAAAGGAGTTTTACAAGGTATCTGCAAGGCTGCTCTTTTAAAAGCTATATGTGGGTTGGTAATACTTGGTCATCTGTCTGGTGTGCTTATGTTAACAAGCTGGTGAACAGTTTTTGTTTGCTTGTTTTTTTATTTTCTTGGTATTCCTCTGTTGTCGGCTTGTAACATTTTCTGTCTTCTTTGTGTATGGCTGTATGTCCATGGGTMATGACTTGTACACAAGGAAATGATTCACCTTTCATTTTGCATTCCGACAGTTCTTGTATGTGGGGTCATGGTCTACAACTTGGAACTCTTCAAATCTACTGTAGAAGGAAAAATATATCAAAAGAAAGGAAAAATTGCAGCTGTCAAGACTTAACATCTATCCCTTCAGAAAAGCATCTTCAAATGACAGTGCTCATCCTGAACTTTTATTTGTGACTGACAGTTTTGATCACAGGGCGGTGTGAAAGTGAAACCTCCTGTTATTCTTCCAAACATTCCATTCTCTCTATAATAGCATGTTCTCTTTGCTATTAACCCCGTTATATTTTCTTGGTAACTGTAATCGCTTTTCCTTGCTGCTGTTGACCAGCTAGTTGCTATCTGCTATTTCGCTTAGGCTTCCTAAGGAAAGTTTTGCTGCTAAGTTTGATTTCTTCTTAACGTTTGTCTTGTTCCGTCGGCCAATGACTAGAACTAGTTGTTCATTGTTTCTTTTTTTTGTTAATTATTGGTTCCATAAGGTTATTCAGATGCATTCAGTTATTTTACACCATATCCTTAAGATAGGACCTTTTTTCTTCTCTCTCTCTCTTTTTTTTGTCCTTTTTTTTGTCTTTTTTTTTNTTTTTTTTTTTGTTATAAGGTTATTTGCATAGATTTTAACCTTGAAATTATCTGCTCAGGACTGGACTATAAACCTACAGTGTGAGCAATCCATCCTCAATGCCTCATAATGGCATGTATGGCTAGCAAAGTAGGAAAGAATACAGTGATGTTAACCCAATTAACAGCAATCAGTCTCAGCAATCAGTCTCAGCAATCAGTCTTGTCCTTGTTTCCCCACCTACTCATGTAGATAACTTTGTCTTAAATGTTTTGTATGTTCATTTGTCTTTTAAAAACTGGTGAAAGGAAAAGAAAGTCCCCTTCAGTCAAAATATCATATTTATTATCTACTCATTTTTGCTGGAGTTGTTTTGGTTTATATATATATATATATACATATATATATATATATAAAAAAACTATTTATAGGAAAGTAAGGCCAGGTCCTAAGCTAATATAATTTCTGTACAATTTCTGCATTCGTGCTGAGGATCAGTTTGTGASAGCTGAAGCTTTTTACAGTTTTCAAACCAGAAGCTAAGCTGCTGTGTTCAAAGGGCAAACACAATGAAGGGAAGATTTTGTTAGTCTATAGATGGTGCTCTTGTTACTAGAGAAGACTTAATCCATACGAAGCTGCAAATATTATGCTGCATTTCTATTCTTAATTTTCTTGACCTGATCAGTTTTGTTGGTGATATTAGATTATGTCTCATCTCATGTCTGATTCTCCATGTGAGGGAGAAAGAGGTAATAAGCACTCTATTTCCGTAACAGGCTATTTGACTGCCATAGGTTGTTCCGATTGCTTCAGCAAGTCTTGTTTTGGGGCAGGAATTACAGAGATTTGAAGTTATGTACATTAGACATAAGTCTTCCTCCAACATAAACATTCCCCAACATGAACATTCAAACTCGGATACTTTTGTATAGCTTCAAGATTTGTCAATTCTTAGACACCCAGTAACAGCAATCTGCTATAATATATAGCAGATCAATCAGTACAAAGTACTAGAGATTCAGATAATTCYTGATTTTTCTCTTAATTTTGCTAGTTAGTCTGGCCTATTTGATACCTTACTGGTAATATACTGCATGGAGTTGAGTGTATAGTTGTAATGAAAAGGAAGTGGGAAATGTATACAAACAAAGACTGCATTAAAAATATATAAAAGTGTGAATGTTTGAGGAATTATTCCCTCYACCAACTCCTATTCCAGGACTTTAAGGATAGATTTGATGAGGAGTAGAAGGATGTCCTGAATATACACTTGCAGGTTCTTAATACACTGAGTAAAAAGATTGTATAACGGTTCTGTGCCTTGAGTCTTATTTTTTAAAAAAAAATAGGGTGATGAAATAAGAAATAATGAATTTCAAGTAATGAAAATCTATTTGGAGAGAGATGTAACCCATCCTAAGAACAGTTAAGAACATGCGAATGTAGACTTAAAATTTACAAACCACATATATGGTTTTCTATTTTTTATTTATTTGTTATTAAGTAATCTTATAAAAATTCTAATTCTTAGCAGGAAAGCTGATGGCTGGGAAAAGGAATGGTTAAAGAAAATTGTAAAGCTATATATATAATTTCTTTTTTTAATCTACCATCAGAAGTATTCTTGTAGCATTTAGAAGCATCACTATTTTGCTTTTTTTTCCATTTTGATAAATTTTTTTTGTTTTATCTCTGAATCGTTTATTACCATTGTATTTGTTAAAAATGTGTCTGAGTAAAATATCCAAGGATTTGCCCGAGTACTGTTGACTTTTATAACAACAATGCAGTATTTTCAGTTACGTCCAAGATATTGCATTGTAATATCTATTGTTTTGTTACAGCTGTGCAGTGAAAATATTTCTTCATGAATTTCCTGCAAAAATAAATGTATATTTTTCTTTAATTGAAGATTAGTCTAGTAAGATATCTATATTTGCATCTTAATTTAGTCATGGACATTCACATGCCTATATGCAATCTAACTCTGTATTTCATCCCACTGAATTTGCACAAGCATATTCTTGCACTATATAAATATTTGTGTCTGCTTTCTGCTTATATATAAATTCTATTTTTTCAAACTGTTGTTCCTTKAGATTGAACATTCTTAGTGCTGTTGTTTTGGATCTTTTAGCACAACTTGGTGCTAAACATGGATTCCTCTGTTGTGTTTGGTTCAGTTGAGGCTGAGAGCACCTTCTGTGGAACTTAGGTGGACTTCAGAGACCTGGTTCACCAGACCATGTGAAGTRCTCTTCTCCAGCTATCTTATCTGGTTCATATGGAATGTTACCAATGTATTTTTAAGCTAACCTTTTCTGCCATAAGAAAAATTTGTTGTGTACTGCGTAGGTACAGAGAAATTTGAKTCTTAACTTGAAAAAATAATTTAAAAAGCTGAGAAAGGACAGAGAGCTGCCCTGCTGGATTCAGAACAGTCTGGGCCTCAGAAAATTCGCAGATCGTGGTGGTTGCTCTCAGAACTGAAGCCGACTTCCCTCTTCCCAGACTGGAGTGACTCGTCAGCAATGCATGCTTCCTCGTTCCCAAGTCTAATGACTTCTCCCCAGTCAAGCTCATCTAGAAGTAGGTTTACAGCCTTTAAACGTGATTCTCTGTAAGCAATGATGTGTTGTGCTGAGAGAAAAACTGTCTTGTTCAGAGAACAAGAGAAAAGGCGACATCCACATACAGCAAGCTCTGATTTGTGCGTTTAATTTTTTCTCCAGGATATAAAAAACTTCTGTACAATTAACCTCTACTACCTATTTAACCTTTTCACTGTGGCGCTCTCTGAGACTGATCCATTACATTTCTGAAGACCAGGTTGTTCAGACAAATGTTAATAACATCAGAGATTTCTCTAATGGTTTCAGAAGTTTGGCTGCTTGTGTATGTCAAGCTATTCAAAAAGCTAGACTGACGTGTGCAGCAGCCAACACTACTACTTCATCACTTCCTCTTCACCATGTTGGCATTTTGGTCTAAATGTTGCCAGATTTCATACCAGTAAATATGGAGGGGTTTGCTCACTGTGTTTCTGACCAATATAAAGTTCTTCATCTGCTTTATTTTTAAAATATTCCTTTGAAAGGTGTAATAGATTGCAATTCTGTAAGTATTGTCTTTCCTTAGTTCATACTAGCTAGATGCTCTAGGGGAGGAAGTTTCTTTAATTCAAAGTTTCAGTATTGACTGAGTAATTTCAAAATGCACTGATATGCAGGTGTGCATGGCTGATTATGGGACTGGTACTTTAGCTACTACTTGATAGCAATCAAAAACAATCAGAGGTTTACTAGAATTTTGGTATAATTTGGAAATTTCTTGTTTTTAAGCAAAATAGTCTAATAAATCACTGGCTATTTTTCTTTATGCTTTAAACTAATCAGTGAAGTATTCAATAAATTAATTTTAAAAGCACTTTMATGAAACTGAAATGTGTGAATAAACTGTATGCTGTCACAGATAAGCTCTGGAAAATAGATTTTTTTTTTAGCTTTATAGCTTTTCAAATTCCGATTTTCAAGGAAAATACTGGACTTTATTTGCCTTTGTGACATCCTTATAAGATGTGACAAGTCAACACATTTTATTTTCAAGGTATAGAAAAACATGATCCATAAAAGTATCTGATCACATGTAGCATACCTAAACTTGTTTCAATTTGCCAGTCCTACAATGTATATGATACTTAGTTTTAGAAAAGGATATGTAAAATTACTAGGGCAGAGAAACTGTAAAAACTGAAAGAGATTAATATTAGTATTAGATTTTCTATAGGAGTGATACGATGCATCAGCATTGGAAAATGAATCTTGTTTTCTTATCTAAAATGAATCTTTGAATCTATGAAGCTATTTTGGGTTAGATAATGGTTAGATGATAAAGCTTTTAGTTATCTTGATTTGCTGATTCAGACACTGTATACCTTGCAGCCCCATTCACAATACAGATATTGATTATAACTAAAAATATTCTGGAGAGTGCAGTCTGGGACAGGCACCTGTGTAGTATAGGGCATTGAGTATWTTGAATATAGGGATTCTCTTATTCCTATGGATATGGATTCTTTAAAGCTCTTATTCTGTGTTGTTCATTCAGCATGGCAGCTTTCTCATGATGTGATATAGTGCTCCTGATCACACTGTTAATGGGGAGGTGTGTTCCTGTGCTTTAAATAAATGTACTAGTACAACCAGTGCATAGAGGTAACGTGCTATATGTATGTAAACACGGTAAATACTGTATACTTTGCCATCATAGAAATCATGAAGTGTTTCTTACAGAAAATATTAATTCATGCATCTTCTACTGAGCTCTGACACAGCTAATTCTCAGTTTTAGCATCACAGAACTTCATTGCATTACTGTTAATTGCTCAGAATTAATGAATATTTAGATTTTCATAASCAARAGAACATTGCTAGTAATTAAGATGTAGTAAGTTTTCTGATTTGATTTCTTCCACRTGTGCTTGATAACTTTCCTAAAACAATTGGTTCCTGTATTTCAACTATATTTTCTAATTTCATTTAAAAGAGTCAGATATGATATATAGCTTGGAAACTAAAGGAAGTATTCTAATTTTATTTAAAAATAGATGTTATAGGTTTGCATGTTATTCGGTAAATATTTTTCAAAAATACAAAGAACCATAACGTTTTTCAGGTACMTTAGCTGAACGCTTGGCCACTGTGACTATGCTGCTTGTTTTTTCCTTTTTTTCCTGTCTGTATATTTGTGTTTACATTCATCTGATGCAATGCATGCCACTCAAGTATGTTCATTTAAATGTGTTATTTTAGACTCCCTTAATGCTCAGTGAATACTTGTGTTATGATGAAATTCCTTCCACATGAGAGAGCCAATTCAATTAATTCTGCACTGATTAAAGACAGGAGTTTCTTAAATTAGCTTAAACCYAGTATAAACCTAACCTTCAGCTGACTAAAAGGTAGATAAGCCTCATTGTCTGTGACAAAATCTTTCATAAACTGTGGAAAGCACTGTGTTGATTGCTGGGGGCTGTAAAACAACACCAAAACTCCTAGTAAATACCAGGACTTGACCCTGATGACAGTTGACCATAAAATCTATTGACTAGTTGTCGTATTTTGCCCTATATTTCACTGTTCTTTCCTTTTAATGTATAATTCCCTTTTTGGGTGTGTGGTGTGTTTTTTTGTTTTTTTTTTTTTTTTTTTTAATTTTGCAGAGAGGCCTTTTTTAGGGGTGGTGTTTTGGGGATGCCAGGTTTATTTTACACAATACTGTTTAATTTTGCTGTTGCAATATGTTTGTTAAAAATGGCTAACTGTATTTTTACAGTCCTCTCTACTACAATTTTCTCACTGGTTTTTTTAGATACAACCTGCTGCTTTCTTCTTAAAATCATATTTTTAAACATGATGTATGCTTTTATTAGTGGTCAGCTAAAATTTGCCACCTCATCACTTCACTGCTTTTGGTTATGCTTTTTGTTTTTCAAGCTGTCAAAAATACTTTGTTCTCTGTTAAAAGATGAGAGAATCCTTTGCATCCATCAGCTTGGTTTTTTGAGAGTGAGTCTTCATGTGCTCCWTCGTAGGAAAAGCACAGTTAAATCTTTAGGATGGGAAAAACACTGAAGGGCAAAATTAAAACAAATGATAGTGTTGTTACATATTATATGTGTTATGTAACTCTTACATATATAAGTAATGTAAAGCAGATTTTACTTCAGACGAGTTTCTTTGTACCAGTATCACACCAGTACCAGTATCATATATAWGAATAAAGGTTGAGATCAGGGGATTCTGTCAAAGCCTAGGCTGTATGTCTAGGCTGTTTGGGCAGAGTTACTTCCATTAAGCGCTGCTCATTTACTTTACATTGCCGAAGTCYTCCCAAGGAAGATTTGGCTTACTGTGCTGCTTACTGTGCTGTGTGCTTCTTTCCTTATTTTATCTCCTGGGCTTAGTTTGTTTATATTATCCTAAAAAAGGGTTTAGAGCTCTTAGTATTGGGTAGCTGAGCTAAGCTCAGAGACAGTTCACTGCCTTGTTTTAATATCTTTTACATTTCAGAATGAGCACATCTRTTTCCGACGTCATGGATTTTATGTTGGACTGCAAAAAGTTAGGGAATTGGAGGAAGGAATATGGAGACTGTCAGCAATGTTGCAATTTTCTCACTGACCTCAATTTGGAAGGAAAGAAATTATATTCTCTTGGCTAAGCTCTCATACTTGGAGCACTTGTCTACATAAATAACTTGGTAAGAATCTGACAGATTTCTGTTCAAAGTCCATTGATGTAAATAGGGAGATCTCCATTGACTTATACTGGATTTGGATCACCTTCCTAACACTACCATTGACATGAGGAAAAACAAACAAAAAGAAAGCATTTTATTTAACTTTGTGAACAGCTCTWGCAAATGTATTTTGTAGGGATTTTAGCTAGCTGTGCTCCTGATGCTGTGGAGCCAGGTAGGATATTCTCTTCTTGGTTATTCACTTGAAGTACTGCCGTAGCACAGTTGCAGAGGAGTTATTAAGGAATTAAATGTTATATGATTTCACAGGCTTGTTCTGAACGTTATTAGGGATTTGGTAAGTACCTGAAGTACAGTTCAGTACATGTTCTTAGGGATGTTGCCAGGTGGTAAGAGATGTAAACTAAAATTGCTCTGTGTTTCCTCATAGTGAGTGCTGGAGCTGGCATCACTGAGACCGTGAAATAAAGTTGCTGCAACTTGCCCTGGATTCTGTGCCACGCTGCTTAGGACAGGTTTATCTCCATTCCCTTTAGTGTTCAGATATAACCTACACCTTGCATTTGCAAGTTAAAATTATGTTGTGTATTTGTGATGAACAAAGMTATTTCAAAGTGGGCCTTGTATAGAGAACTTTTTTAGCTGATAAAATTTTAATTAAAAATATTGAATCATTTAGCCATGCTATTTGCTGAYTTTTTTCCTTACTTGATAAAATAATTGCAGAAAGAAGATTAAGCTGAACACTTTCAAAATTCAATGTTAGCAAAAAYAAATTTCTTAATTTTAATAATCAGATACATATATGTTTTAAAAAGACAACTTATTYTAAGATAGGATATGTTTTTAGATAAAATATACATGGGTAATTTACTATGCAAAATGGTAGGGAATCTATATACAATGTTATGCTGGGAAACAAATATGGTCTGGAGATGGATATCAGTGGAAGCCAAATCTGTGTTCCTGTGCCTATGCTGATTCATGGCCTCGCRGTTTAACTTAGTTAGCCAATTCATGGCAATAAATGATAGAATTATTTTCTAGCTTAACCTCTAAGTACTGATCTTCTAGTAGATTGCAGTACSAATTGTCGTTTCTTTTGTAACAGCGACTGTTTCTGTCCCCGTTAAACAGCAGACTTTGAGTCTTACATGGCTGTAAATCCAGTTGTTGCAATGAATTTTGTAACACGCACGACAATGACTGTTAAGTTGACCTAATTATTGTTCTTCCCTGAAGATCCTTTTGGATCTCTTCAGCTAGGTATTCAGCAATGTGAGGTATTCAGAAATGGGTAGACTTTTATATATAATTTTCTGCCTTTCTTAAATAATAGAGAAATTATGCATGTCTTCTGAGGTTAATGAGAAACTATAGTGGATAGTGAATATGATGAATTCATGATGTCTCACTGCATCTATCTAGAGGGAAAATGCTCTTYTCTTTATATATAAATTTGAAAACCTCCCAGTTGTGTCAAAATGTATTTAGTAGACTAAGAAAGAATAATTGARTTGTTAATGTGTGCCCTGTTCTATCACCATTTTCTTTTTAACTTGAGTCCATATCTGAAGAATGGAGCTGTTTTCTAAGGAGAAAAACTGACTATTTGGATATTATTTTGAGTTGATTGTGATAGGTCAGAGATCACATCTAATCAAACTGTTGTGTGATACCAAGAAGTCTCTTACAATACCTTTGCCTATCTATGTCYGATGTCTGCTTTTCATTTTTGCTCTATTAAAAATAAGCATGTTCTTTATAACAAAGCTCTAAACCAATSTATTCTTTTTGGCTTTATGGCTTCACTCCCCAGTAGTGAAGATGATGCAGGCCAATAAGTGCCACTGTCATGTTTATTTCTAGCCCTCAGGTGAAACTTTGTGCTAATTGAAGCACAGGATAAGAAATGTGCTGRACTCTTTTTATAACCTTGGGATAAGCTGCTTGTATATGTGCAAGGACAGGAGTTGAGCATTAGATTCAAAATCTAAGTGAATTTTTACCTGTTTTCAGTCAATTTAAAGGCTCAGTGTTGATAGTTTCAATTCAAGCAATTTTATTTTATTTTTTTTAAGTTGAGCTCTCAGTAGCTGAGATGAAAGAAAATGCTACCTTAAGGTTTTGAGTATTGAAAATATCTACTATGGTTATTTTTTATATCAAAAATATAAGATTTGGAATGAATGGGAATGAGCTGACTCTGCTCACATCCTTTCTGTGTCTGAAGCAATAACATTCTCCTGTGTCTGAAAAATTATATTCTTTACAAACATTGCAGTCTTTAATACAAATATTTTTGCAAATCTGTTAAAGATACTGTTTTTACAGTGGAACATTATTTTGGCTGAGGTGTCATAGTGTCATGATCAAAGTGTTTTAATAGACTAGAAACCCATCCATATTCCTTACGTCTACCTCACCATCCAGTAGTGTCTAATTTCATCATCTTCAGAATCTTAACTTATTCTTAATTTGAACTTATTCTTAACTTATTTAATTTATTCTTAATTTGAACCCCCCCTTTTTTTTTTCCAAATTTGTGTAGATCTTTCTCTATTTCATAAGGAATTACTAGTGAAATGCTTTGCAGTGCTGCTGTCCTGGGTTTTAAATTCCCTAATATCAATAAACTACTTGTTCTACTGAGACCAAAATGATACAGAGAGGCGGCTTGTGTCACAACCCTTTATTAGAAGCTTCCCTATTGTTTTGTTGGCTGTAAACAAACACCACAAATCCCAAACTGTGAGTGTTRGAAAGAACATCATTCCCGTAGTTTATCCGTTGGGTCTTTCCAATAGACATGTCCCTCATTTGTGTCAGAAAACAGGACAGKGTTGACTTTACAGTATATTTGGGGTTTAGATGAGTGTATTAGCCAAGTTACTTTTCTGGAGAAGACAACTTAAAACTAGGCCAAGTATATATTCTTTTACTAACATTTCTACCTTACTTCATAATAGGAAACTTTACTGTAATTTGGACACTCTTTCCAAAATGTATTATTTTCCTCTGTAGATAAGCTGTTTTCAAGAAAGCTTTGTTTCTCTTGCTTTCTTTCTGCCAAAGTTTGTGAGCCTCAAACAGAGAAATCTTATTTCTCTGTTCACTGGATTAATTACTTTCAAAATGGACCATGCTTCTCTGATTTCCACAACATCAGTGAGTTCTTGCCAAATTAATTTTCTGTTTGTAGACGGTCCATTAGCTACAATATAAAGCCTCTGTCCCCTAGGCAAAAATGCAGGCAGCACATATAGTGTTGTTTTGCTGTGTTGGAACAAGCAAATAGAGAATAAATACATCTGCTATCAGGTTGAATCCAGGCAGTTTTCCAGTTTGTCTAAGTGATCAACAGACTGAAAACACTTTATTTGCTTCTGTTGGCCTTTTGAATTCGCCTATTTAAAACAGATAATGACAAACACATTCTACATTGCACTGAACAAAACAACACTACTGACAATCATTGCCCTAAACAAGTGTTCCTTCCTGAAAACACAGGATGCATCGGCGAAGGGATSTGCACAAACTGTAATGTAACAGTAAGCCACATTCTGTGRAATAACTGAACTCTCATTATTGTACAGTAGAGATAGTCAGTGTTTTCTGGTTTGAAATCATTTAAGCTGTATTTTAAGACCTAGTTTTCACTTTTCATCAACAGGTACTTGGCAACATTTGCATGGATTTTTTTTGGTTTAAGTTCTGCTTATAGACCAAAATATTAGCTTGAAATATATCCTGTTTTCATACCCCTCAATATGGTCTCTTCTCCCATTAGATACTTGATGAAAAGATCACTTAGATAACAAGTCCTACTCTTTTCCTTATATTACTGTCCTYGTATTTAAATACTGCATAAACAAACTAAAATCACTCTTATGACCATGGGCAGAAGAACTAATATATAGTTCACATGAGATCTCAATTAGGTAGAGAGACAAAGACCTTCAAACAGTGTGGTAGTTAGTATTTCCTGATGCTGTTTCCAGATGTGCTTRAAAAGGGGAATAAATGGAACTACTGCAAAATGGCCTGAAGCAGGTCAACTACGGAAATCTGTTCCAGCTCCTAATTCAAAGATCCAAAAGATAATTCTGCAGATGGAGCCTTCTCATTTCAAGGAAAGACATTCTTAGTGCAGCATTGTAGTAATGCAAAGCACTGCTTGAGTAAAATGCTTAAAACTTCTAGGTTTTATAAGTTAGGTTACCAAATCTTACTGTATATCTGCTATAAAATGTCGGTAATAGGCAGATGATTGGGTTCATGTGCAGTAAATCTAAGGAGTGATTCACACGTGGATTGCATGGGCTTAACAGTGTTGATTTGCAAATGTGCAACACATCTGGTTACAGGTTCCAAGAGTASTTAATTTACATGCTGTTCCATCTGGGGTTTTGAGTGTGGGGAAACCTTTGTAAATATTCAAAGACTTCATGTTTATTTGGGGAAAAAGTGGTCAGACAGAAGAGGGTAATGTAAGATAGTTTCTTGATATGACAATTTTCTTTAGTATTGTTTATGGTACAGATATTAGTTGATTTTGCATCTAGTGGAAAGTATATCCAATGCGCTGTATTACTTAGGGTTACAGCTGTAGGATGAAGTAGTGTCCGTAATACTGCCGTTGTTAAAAGTGCCATCTGAAAATGTTTTATATTTGCTATCAGAAATGACTGTGCCTTGCAAGTCCAGTGTTAACAGAAACATCTTAGCTACTAATTTTAAGACTAAGAATTTGCAAGTGTAAAGATAATCATTTGACATTTTGTGTCTCAGCTCAGTATAATTTGGATACAAAATTCCAACTTATTACTTTTCCATTTCTGGAGTAGTGAATAATATAGTTGAATTGTACTATCCCACCAGGAAATAGTGGTYATAAATATTTTTGTGTACTACATAAATTCAAGGTGACTTTTTTTTAAGAAGTTAAATGTGCATATTCACATCAACAAAATTCTAAAGTAATTTTTGCTCTAAAGATCCTGTTTTCTCATGATATGTGTATATATGTATGAAAATACATATATACTATTCCGCATCTCAGAAAATTTTTATCTATAATTAACTTGATAATTTATGAATCTTTAAGGCCTAAATTGCTAGACATTTCATTGCTAGGCATAACAATTATTGTTATTTAAGGGTTCCTGCTAGGTAAAGATACCCTTTTTTTTGGTTGATAAGCAGGTTACACCTCTGGAACAGGAAAACTGCAGAAGAGAACCTGTGTAGGATCCCTGGAAAGGATTTATAACCTTACACAATCTTACTCAGTTTCAATGGTCTCTTTCGCTGCAATTGAAAATAGAGCTGTCTTAACCCMAAAACACCAAGAAGCTGGCATTCTATTTTTTCTTTAGTTAGGTGTTATTTTGTTACTTGAAGAGTTCATACCTTGAGAATGTGTAAAAATTTTGCCCCTTTAAAGGCATTTCCTTTTTTGTAAGAGAAAAAAACTTTGCCCAAGAGGAAAGGCATATTGTTGTTCAGATTTTAGTAAGGACAAGGATTTTAATCTAAGGGATAAAGACTGTTACTAATGGAACCGTGTGTATGAAAATAGAAATTATCACCTTAATAGTGGAAGAAAACTCCAAGAACTCAGTATTTTTATTTTGTGAAAAATGGATAAGTCTTTTGCAGGATATTGAAAGCAGTAACATATGTAACCACAGGTCAAGTAACAATATGTTTTAATATTTTAAATCTCATTGGGCATCCAGATGAGTAGAAGATTATAGATTCAAAGTGTATGTTTAAATTAAAGAATCCAGGCAARTTAGAGCGTGTACAAAGTACGTGATAAAGGCATAATTGTAATGAAGTGTGATAGCCTAGAGAGATTATGTCTTCCCCCGCCGCCATCCCCAAATATATTGTTGTGTCGCTGTCCGACACTATCATCTGCATTTGTATTCATGTGTTGTTAGTTTTTCCTAAGTAAAAATGAAATAYTTGTGGTTCTATTTTGACTTAAAACATATTTGGAAAACACCAATATATCTTCTGTGGAACAAAAGTTACAGTCTTAGGGTTTATTATGAATAGCAGGATATTGAATTCATTGCTGCTAGAGAAAGTCCTGATTGAACTTCTGGGATAGTAAAGGAAGACTGGTATAGTATATTAGAGTCCTRAAATTGTGCCAAAAAATCATATAAGAGACAGTAAGAATGTTCTTGCTGGAAAAACTCAAGGAATTGTTTTAGAGCCACTCTTACAAATTGTTTTCATTATTGATCTAAGACCACAAAACAGAATATGCTAAAGAAATGTGCCAGTATAGAGTGGGATAAGCATACTSTCTAGGGAAAACTGAATGATGCAGAGGTTTGGAGCAATGAGCAAGGGGAAGAAATTAAGTAGTATGAAGTGTAAAATTATAAACTTGGTTATGAGTAACAGAGAAGGAGCACCTGTAAGCCGGTAGTTTGTCAGCTGGAAATGGCTGAGAAGGATTATGTAAGGGYAGCTTGTTTAAGAGCTATCAATGGTATTTGGCTTTCACCTGGCAAGATCAGTTAGGTGACTCGGCAATGATTAAATGCACAGCATTTGGTGTGGTGTAAGAGCTCATGGCATAATGTGTAAACAGTTCTAAATATACACGTCGAGTGGATGAATGCAAACAGACTGAGTGCAAAGAAAGGCAAAGGAACACAGATGCAGTTGCCTTGTAAATGTGATGGTCATTAATAATTTACTTTCAAAAGATGGGGAAATTTTGCATGACTGTTTATCAGTAAATAATAAAATTAATGCATCTAATACATATAAATAATGCTTAAGTTGTTTGACTTCATTATTTATTAAAACATTTTAGTCTTTGAATATATATTTTCCTGCAGATGCAATGTATCTGCAATAAATTACCATTTGAATGAATATTTATGATACAACAATGCCCTCAGTGCTACAACACGTTATATTAGTCATGCTAGTAGTTACGGTTTCTATGTGTATTTTACTAATRTGCAATGTTGTTATGCTTTGACTTACACTAAACAATGCAAATTAATTAGAACCATTTTGTCTTTGGTCCTTTTTTGGAATTTGGGGTTAAGAGTATACTTTTCTAGACTTACAAGCAGAAATAACTCTTCTTTCTAGTAGTGTGTCTTCTTAATTGATATATCTATTTGATGTGTAGTGGCTCACCCACTATTACCATCAGTATGTTGCAAACCTGACATATCTAGCTAGATTTCTGCTCTCTTTCTGTAGTCACAAGAACTTGATTGCATAGAAATTACAGATATACAACCTTTCTCTGATGCAGACATGCTCGTGTTTGTAAATATATGAGCAGAAATTAAGATATAATAGAAACAGTTATATGAGGAACACTTTATTTCATCTTTAGTGGTGTTTGATTCAGTGACAATGGCAAATTCTAGAATACGAATTTTAGGAACCAATTTGGTGGTGGAAAATTCTAATTTCATCATTAACTTAACCCTGCTCTCTTTGGCAGAAGTTGCACAGCACCATGAATCTCTTAGGAATCAGGTGGAATGGCTTCTTTTCAAAATGCTTTCATTATACTGAATTTTACTTGCTTTATGTTGTAGTGCTGTATACCTATATTTGAAACTGAGCCCTGAAGTTGCGAAAGGACTTAAATGCTGCGTTCTGCTCTGCTCAGGATTCTGCCCTGAGGGTGCCCTGATTTGTTTAGATTTGAAGTTTCTAACAAGTTGGTAAAAAAGTAAACGTATTTGATTTTAAAAACTAATCCTGGTAAGGCAGTAAGGAAAAGTCCAAGCTTTTTGTTGTTTTCTGGGCCATCTTTAATGAGTTTTAGTAAGCTGGTATTTACTTCACCATTGTTCAACAGTATTGGTGAATCCTACTGTTTTAGACATGAGAAGTGTAATTTCCCAGTTTCCACACAACCGAAAAATGAGAGATGCTGGAATCTAGATATATGATGTATATCTCTATATATCTACATGCTGTCTATAGTGTAACATGCCAATGTGGTACCTGTTGAAAACCCTACCCTCATCCAGATCTGCACCGRTACTTGTAGCTCTCATGCAGTTCAGTTAAACATCGAAAGAATACATGGAAATATSATCAAAAATTAATATGTCAATTTGTATCATTTAAAACCTGGCTATTTTGAACTTTTGAACTAAAGATAATATCAAGAATATATTTCAAGTAACTACATTTCTATTTCCAGAGATAAATGTAAATAATAATAATGAAGCAGTTGAATTTTACAAAACTACTTGACATATAAGTGTGAAAATAATATAATCTTGAATTAAGACAATTTTTTACCATATTTAGAAAGAATGTCTCTCTGTTTGGCTTCTCAGTATTAAGGGTGCTCTCTACTTTTACATCGAAAGTCGGTGTATATCAGTAGGCTGATTTGAAACTAAAATAATCTTATATTGCTTTCAAACTCCTAAACAGAGAGTATGTAGATTAGAGAGGCAAAAGACCAGGATCAGCATGGCTGCCTGATTGTCTCTCATGATATAACCTCATTACTTTGTGACCCCTTGTAGCCACACTGAATGATGACTCTAAATGTTCACAATTAGCATTACAGGTGGAAGCAAATTTACCATAAATAATCTCCTAACAATCTCAGAGAACATAATTTTCCTGGCTATAAAAAGAACTGCTCCCACTTGATATATAGCATGAGGAAGAGGAGGGGAAGATCAGTGTTACTGGTTCAGATGTTCATTCCCACTCACACAGAGCAGTTAAGTGATTGATCGCTTCWTATTCTAGGAGCTCTGCTTGAGGTAGCAGCTAAGGCAACATAAATTGGAGATGTGGATTTCATTCAGAAATGGGCCAAAAGACATAAGGTCTTTAGAATTTTTACTTGGGAACTCGTACATAGACTCTAGAGAAGATGGTACATCACAAAATTTGGAGATGGAACAGTAGATTCCCAACCATACCTTTCTGACATTCAGTTTGTTTTTTCTTACTCGGAAATATCCTTGCATAAATAATGATATTCTCAAACAGAGATTGTAGCTTTTCAGAGAAGTGAAGCAAAGTAATTATATTTCATATCTTTTGCTCTTTTAAGCTTGCTCCTCATCTTTCTTAGAATTTTAGGAGCCTTCTGGTGAGTAATCAGCATGCAGTAGATAGTTAAATTTGATCTTCAAGATGATCAACTGTTGGGAATAGTCTGTTGCTATGACTGGTGAAATAGTGGTTTTTTGTTCTGAAGATGGTGGTACTTAAGCAGTAATAGTGTTTGTGACAGAAAAATACTTACTATATTATGCATACTTCCCCTCATAACTATTAGTATATCTACCAAGGAAAACAGGCAATTTCTTTAGTTAAATGTTGCCATCTAATTAATTTTTCTACTTCCCTGGGGTAAATCTTGTCCTCTCCAGAATCCTCCAGAATCCTCTCCTTTATCCTTCATAATGCCTACTCTAAGCATTTTCAAAGGATGGAGTMGAGTTATAAATAACAGTGCATAAACCTTTCACCAGAGTGTCTAAGCATACATACTAAAGACCCTGGTAATTTAGCTTTCAGGAAAGGCATTAGATTGTGTAATCACTAATAAAAATTGTACATTCACTAAGTAGATTCCTTAAATTTCCACTGGAGGAAATGCCTCATGATAATGAAGATGGAGCTTATCTCAGAGTAAGGTGCTGATAACTCAACTGTGTGCAGAAACACTTTTTATCTGTTTTTTTGCATATATTTGTCTTGACCAAATGGCAAATCACATAGGCATTGCTTAGCCTAAGAGATTAGGACAAAAATAACCTGCTATTACTTATGTACTCTTAACAACTGATTCAAAACCAKCTGTAAAATTAATTTTGATGCTATAGTATTTAAATATGGATGATGTTCCTATATTCAGTCATTTCAATTAACTTATTTTGCTCTTTAAAGCATAAAATTCTTTATGTGGGATGATTATAGAGTTGGTAAGCATATGGAAAGAAAATGAGTTGGTATCAGTAAGCTGGGCTTTCCGAAGTCTATTTTAGGACACCAGACAATTTCTTTGGTCCTGTACAATCTGGTAACCTACAGAAGGGATTCTGCAATTTTCAAGAGCCTCCTCAGTTTCCATTAGCACCACACCGGACTGTTGAGGAAATGACCGTGTAGATTTACATGTGGTAAGAACCTTTTCTCAAACTCGTGTCACTCGTCCCTGGGCTGCTGTATGCTTTGGTTCACTTGCTTTTCTGCTCCTGGAGCACATTGCTGTTGCTCTTCACGCTTCTGCTTTCTTTCTGTGCTTTATGGTCTGCTGGCATATTCTTCTACTGTCCACTTGAACCAGTATCAATCCCCTCTGGTTCATTGCCATGGGGTTGATACTGGCATATTGCAGCGTTGTCTGTCTCAACAGCTGCTTGTGCCACTAGTGAACTCCTCTGGTAGAGCGTGAGGAAACAAAAAATGAAGTTCTGAAGAGAAGGCGACAAGATTTATCCCAGTAAGCAAAGGTGAGCATCATGTTTAAGAGGAAGGAGACTGGTGAAACATGACCCAGAATTTCATCTCAATATATTTAAATTTACCCTTCTGTTATGTTGTACTTATTTTTGATTAGTCTTTCTATTTTTTTAAAAAAAAAGTGGTGTTTGTAAAATTGTCTGTAGGAGAACAGACATAGGTAAATGTAGAAAAGCTAAAAGCTGTTAGTTTAGTAGTTGTATGGGAGGGAACAGGCCTAACATGTCTGACCACCTAATGAAACAGCATGAAAGGACATTTCTAAACATTTTCATGRCCATCAAATTTTTGATGTGCCATACTGAAACAACTGCCAGAGGTGAGCGAACTTGGGAGAGGTGTGTTAGATTGCTAAGGACTGAGATACTTTGAAAAAGATGAGAAAGAAGGATCAAAAATAGTAGCAGCAAAGTCGAGACTAAATGGAACTGTAGAACAGAGTAGGAAGAATGCAGCTGAGTATCAGAAAAATAACTCCAAAAAGTAAATGTTAAGGACATAAGCCTAGAACTGKCAGCTTGGCCATTGTACTGAATAAATCAATTTTCTAGTGAAGCTACAGATGGTGTTTATTCCAAAGTATGGATCAAGAAATGTTTGCCTTTCTACCAGGATCACTTCAGAAGATTTCAACGTGTTCAGTAGAGTAAAAAAGCTCAGAAAATTTACTGTCTTCTTTTCTGACTGAATATATTGCCTTCATTAGCTGCAGAGAGTAAGCATTAATTTYTGTTCAGTTCATCCATCCTCTTTAGGGTATGCACTCATCATTATGTTGCCTTGTTCAGTGTTTCCAGAAGGCCTGAAAGAAATRGCAAGATCTGATTGTAAAAGTGTTATTCCTAGAGAGTATTTGAGTTCCAGATTGTAGGAGTGAGCAACTGCCATTCTCAAACTTACTGTAGATTTTTTCCTTTTCCCCCCCTCTTTTATAATATTYCTTTTTGTGAAGTTTTCTACAGAAATCAATCATGAAGGGAAGAGAGTTTCAAAATGGATTAAATGTAAATTTCATCAGTAGCATAGTAACAGAGGCTAAGACTGCAYATGCAATGCAGCGACTTTCTACTGTGCTCTGAGATAAGAATTGTGCCGTGTTACTTTTGGAGCAGTTAAGATTTTCAAAGTAACAGAGCAAGTGATGTCYGTCATGGTGATCCTAGCGCCCAGCCTGGGCTTGGTACAGAATTTACCTGCCCATCGATGCACTGTTTGTATCTCTCCAGGTTGTGGCAGCATCAGTGATCGCGATGATTCTTCCTTGCTCACTCATTCTCCAGTTTGTGTTGTCTCACTGCATTTCAAATGGTTTAGTCATGCTTTTATGCTCCAGCCCGCTCCCTTGTTGTTACCTTCTTTGAGTGATAAAGTGATGGATACCTAAGGGTTAACACTGATTCATATGGAGATGATGAGGACGATGCACTCCATATGCATGTATTGCACATGAACAGAATCAAATGTGCCTTTTCCTGCTTTGCATTATGTTATGCTTCCTAACACCCTCCCACCTTTTGAATTTACAGAGCTATTTCACATTGCACATAAAATATAAACAAACCACCCWTCTGTGTGGGGAAGTGCAAAAAATAAAATTGGGTACCTGAAAGGCAAGAAATTTCTATGAGTATACGAGTATATTCATGGACTTTGAGGAATAGATTGGCAGCCTTGGGCTGTATTAACTTTTCTGCCACCTGTCTGCTCATGGGTCTACTGGCACATTCATGGCACACACTACTYATCGTGACGGTGTGATTGCCATGACAGCATAGAATTCTGCATCAGAGGATCACTATTTTAATATTGCCTAGGAGATTAATTTAGTGATGCTGTGGAGAATGAGAGTTGGGTTATAAGCAACCCAACTCTTATGACAATTAGGCATCTCCCCATGGCATTCAGGAGCAAATAACACTGAAACTAGTTAGTTCCCKCATAGATATGACAAAGTTTGCATACTAAAAATGGGCATGTTCTGTATATTTTGGGCAATGAACTTCATATATCTAATGTTGTAGTATGCAATCAGACAAAACTTTCAGGGAAATTAATTTGGCTGAATAAGAATTATAGGGTGGATCCTGTGATATCTAAATATCTTCCACACTGCTGATCTCCAAGGCTAACAATTTCCAGAGTCCGTCTTGCTGTACAAGTGAGTGTTTCTGTATGCTGGTTCGTGATTAGTTTTATTTTGGGCAGTTATCACTCTGAGTAGAATACTGATGTAGCAAGACAGGRCTGGCTTTTGCTTGCTGCTTGCTTTTTGTTTTCAAAGCCATTGAGCCAATAATCTGAAAAGWAAATGAAACAACTCTTCCCCTGTTCAGAAGCTTACATTGCAATATATTTGCCTGTTTTCTGAAACCAGAGTCATTGTGTCAATGTGCTCTTGCTTTTTACCAAAATGCAACTAAATTGGTACTACCCATCTACAGATCAATGATTTAAAGAAATCTGCCCAGAATATAGACTCTTTGCCATGGTAACTTATTTCCATGGTGTTACTTGAAAGCTAGGACATGATAGCCTGCGATGAAATGAGTGCTAGTCTTAGAAATGTTTTCCTCTCATTTCTGACCGTTGGCAGTCTGGTTTTAGGATTACTTTGTGACAGGATGTATGTTTACATCAAATCTTGAAAAATAATCGGGATAGACATGATTGTTGTGTGTTCCCCTTTTTTTGCATCAGTTAAAGGAAGAAATATTTTCTCTAGGTTGCATATCAAATGAGATCTCATAGCTGAAGACTGGGGAGGTGTGGAAGGCCTCAACTTCTACCAAGTCACGATCAAGACTAGGCTGAGAATTCAGAAATAATTGTAAACTAACTGTAAACTAATATTAAAGCCAGTTTCAGTGCTGATAGCCTTATTAATAGCCTTATTTTTAARTTGTTGAAGTTAGCAAGATTCATGTAACCAGTGAAAGGCACTGCAAAAGTCTGTGAAAATGAAGGTAGTCTGTGCAAAACAAAGATCAACAAAGAAAAGTCATTGTTTTATCCCTTTCTTTCTGTAAGCTTTGCATTTAAATTAAATTAGCCTGAGTTGTCCCRTATGTAGTTTAGGTCTGAGCCCCTGAAATGAAGTCTTTGCATTATTTTTGTGCATTGCAAATTTTGTATAATTTACGTATTTTCTTCAAGGAAAGTTTCTGTAGGTAACATATTTGGTTCATGGACCAAATTTTTAGAGTATTTTTGATCTCCCTTGTGCGAATTGTACTGTCTTACAACCTGGAGAGACTCTGGAAGCCCATTCAGGCAAGACTTTGAAACAAGACTGCAATCCTTAAGGTAGAGCATAACTGCATAGGGCTGAACTCATGGAAGCAGGGATCTATTTGTTGAGGTAGGTTATCTATATGATAACTTCCCTTTTAAATTAAAGATGACACACTATTACTGAGAAATATATTGGGAAGTGTATGGTTAGTGAAAAGGAACAGAAAGCCTGAAGAAAAAGAATGAAAAATCTCTTGATCCTGAGGAAAGGTTTTTTTCATGGGAAGATTTTCTGCTTTCATCCTGAGACTTGATGAGCTAATGAGAGCCAGTCTCCCAGGAATATGTAATTTCARTGATTGGAGAGAAGTGTTTCTTCTGCAGTAAGAAAAGACGTATAGTTAAAATGTATGTTAAACTTAAGAAAGGAGGAATGGAAGAAAACCAATAAACTGTCCCACTTCAAGATGAAGAGTCAGGCTCATAGGAAGAGTTCAAAGAGCAGAAGAAACAAACAAACAAATGGACTCAAGGGGGAATAGTATGCCTCTTAAAAACCTAGAGAGGGTAGAAACAGGTGACAGTTTAAGTCAGGCTGGATAACATCTTCATTTGAGAGAATCTGTGTGCATTTGATTAGTTGATATGAAAAAGAGTAACCAAATAAATTGTCCTAAAATCTGAGGATTTTTGTAAGATAGCACAATGGGCTTCTCCCCCCAAAAAATGAGCCCATCTCAGTTTGTTTATGAATGAAAATGAAAAAATGGTTTATACCGATTAGACTKCTAGGATACTAAAAGATATGACACTGAAAATTCATATCGAGTTAAAGCTGATGCCATACTGATCTGACTAATTCTCACAGTTAAAAGAAAATTAATTATGTTATTCATGAGATCTGTGAGATAATACTGAGCATTAAAATTGTAGCACTATCTGTGACTGATGCAAGTCAAGGATTTTCCTTGGACTTGACTTGATTTTTCTAAGTTGGGTCAGATGAAATGGAAACATGGCTTTTGACCAAAAACCCCTTTAGCTGTATTCGCAACTACCTGAGGAAATGGTCTAGTGGAAGCTATACTGCTGAGGATGAAAAAGAAATTATGCCATCTATAATACTTAGAATAAAAAGCATTAACCAATGCTTATACCATGAGGAAAAAGAAATTSAAAGTGTATAAGGTCAAGTTTGTTCTTGCAAGCATACGGAATGCAAAYGGAAACTCTGAGGAAAGTTGTCAATGATACTGACTGTTCAGGTGAGATCCTCTAGAAGAGAATGTGTCACAGTGGAAGAGAATCCTTGTCAGAGATCTGTAGGAGGAGTGATGCCTGACAGATGGCAGGTCTAGATTATTTATTTACTTTCAACTTTGTATATGCTACATTAAAAGTTATGGCCTAGAACAAGAACCGAGAAAATGAATACTCATTTGCCATAGTCTTGTTGTGCTTCTGGACTAGGAGGAACCTTGAAGAGGGAGGATGAAGTTTGAGTGACCTGGACCTACCCAGTAGGAATGATGTCCTCAACAATAGGTGGGGAGTTGGTAAGCAAGGACAGACAGCAGAACAGAAGATTCCTGAGAGGATCAGAGTGCTTTACCTAGCAATCCTAGCCAGCTTTTGTGTCCCTCCAGAGAAGTGGCTGGTCATTCTTAACCTCAAGAAGTCTGAAAGTTGCCGAGTTCAAGTAAAAATCAGAGAAAAGTTCTTGCACTTCAAAGACATAGCAGTTATTGAAGTCTCTCTTTTTTTTTTTCTTTAAGACATTTTGTTTTCCGATGAGAAAAACTAGTTTTCTCTACTTAGATTTACCCTGCTCTAGCGTTTTATTTTTGTTTTCTATTAAAACCTTTACCAACTGAAATCGGGGCTTGCTTCAAAGAAACATCTGGGAAGGGACAAGAGGGGAAAAAACATCTCCACATCAAATAACTGGCTGATTAAAGGTCAGCTACAGGCTTTGCCTGTGATGTTGTATATTCAATCTTCAAATATGAGCTTTGTAATCAGCAGGATTTTCTATTTTGCTTGTATGTTTGCTTATTATTATTCAATATTCACCTCATGTCCTTTTCTTTCTTGGGAAGTGAGCGCTGTACGAAGTTTCAGGCAAGTGGTTACACGAAAAACTTAACAGAAATCTAATACTTCAATGTACATATTGGATCCAGGTGGGATGTCAGCAGAGATTCAACTTTTGACAGCAGAAATGAAGGCTTTTGGTTTACTATAAGCTTTCAAAAATGTGGACCCTACTTTAGTTTGTAGGGGAATGAGGATCATCAGTGTCCGAAGATGTCCAAGACTTGCTTCTTCTAGGGTATACTCAGATAAATGATCCTGTTGCTGCTAATCATTAGCAAGCAGATGGTGGGTGATCAAGATTTCATTATCAAACACCAATTTGGTTTTGAGGTGAAAAGATGACCATCTGTTCCTAACACTTTACCTAAGGGAGCCTACAACTGTGGTTCAGTTGGTTACAAAATATAATAAGAAACTTCCCTTAATTAATTTACATATTAGATTCAATATACATTATTTAAATTCTATTAGCATTTCAAAGGAATGGAGGTGGAACTATTTATCAGGTTGATCTTAGCTTTAAGATGACCATTGGGGAATATTTGAAGAAAATGTTTCTAAACTTCTGAATTTTCCATATTAAGTTTAGAGGAGTCATTGGGCAAAGGCAGGAATATTCTGTACAAATAAAGAGAATGTGGCTGAATAGTAGCGAGAATAGTATACATATTCACATCTCAATCTGGCTATTTGCCAGAATCTGAAATCTTTGCTCACCAATTTCATTGACATTAAATCTTCCCTGAAAGTGAAATTAATACATCTGGTCCAAATACATGAAGCACAAATTCTGTTGGTGAAAATCTGGGGTGGAAAGTTTTTTAATGCAGAAGTGTTTTATGCAGGTAGAACTTTTTTTATGTTTGGGAAAAGGAAATGCAACATATATCCTTTTTTTATTCTGATAAAATGAAGATTTTGTCATTATATCCATCAGTTCTGTCAACTGTAACTTTTAAGGCTACTAATCTTTGTCAATAAAAATTAACTGGGGAGAAGAAATCTCTGTGATACTTCTTCCTACAAGTCCTATGACCTTCAGCAGCTGTGCAGAGGAAATCAGAATTCCCACTGACGATGAGGTAGGCAGAGCTCAGCTACTATTACATATTCAATTAGGCAGCAAGCACTTAATCTGCATATATGGATGAGTCCCAGGGGGGCAGGATTGTCCCTAAGGGTGTGGGGTAGAGGTAGAACTAGGACAGTAACAGTTTTCTAGTGGAGGAAGAGAAGACGCAGAAAATATCTGTAAGAAACTTCTCTAGCTCATATTAGAATGGAACAGTAAAGTTACAATACAAGTAATTGCAGAACAGAATAAAATTGAGTATGAGTTAATCTCAATGACAGTTTTTAAAATGGAAATACTACCGGGCTGGTCAAGAATTGAATCAGAATTGCATCTTAAACCCTTGTAATTTGTGTAGAATTACTGCTAGATTCGCCCATTTATATTTTTGCACATATTCCTTGTTAAACATACATACTACAAAATAAAATCAGACATGTTTGAAATAGTAACTGGAAGTTGTATATTAATTCCAGATCCAGAAAATAGCTGAATGATTGTCTTGGCAATTAAATCAATTTTACTGTACCAAAATTGAATACAGCTACAGTATTTAGAAACCTTGAAGTCATGAAAAAAGATGAAATACTTCTCACAGTGTATCTGAAATCTGTGTTAGTATATTTGAAAAAGAATTGCTAAGCTTATTAATATTACAGTATGATTAGGGGCAATTTGCAAAGAGATAATAATAAATGGCTTGTAATCTGTTGCTGAATAGATGGTTTAAGGTGGCTACTAATGAAGCCTTCCTAGTAGCATTGGATGAGTAAGATAAAAATTGACTGAGCTGTTAACTCTCTGAACTTAAGTATGGTTTCTATTGAAGACTATATCTTTGTGTCCTCAAGGTCAGTTTCAGGTTATGGATACCTGATGTAAAAGATTGTTTGTCAAAATACTGTTTATAATGTTAGGTAGTGTAAGTGCATAACAATACCTCCGTATTCCCTGAAGATATGCCTGGTTTTCCCCATAATATAATTCTCATGGCACTCTTTTCATTTTACATTAGTGTGCAATAGTAAAAGCAAGTAATGAAACCTGCTGAGCTCAGCAGAGTGGAAGAAACAAGAAAAGAAAAATATTTTTATTATCAAAAGAGTCAGTTATAATTACTTCCCCGTGGAAGTGTCTAGCAGTGTCATGACACGAGAACTGACAGTCTTGGTTTACTGCAGAAGAGATTATAATCAGCGTTGCCAGAGTGAGCTAGCTAAAAATGAACGTTTACTAACCTGTCGTATCCAAATGTTATTCAGTAGAAAATTAATTTTAAAATGTTGATTAAATCCTCCTTTTCCATCTCTGAAAATAAGCCATATGCAGTTTTCACAAGAGGATAGAATTAACTCATTTGGAATATTCTTTGCATTTGGATTTTGAACTTCCTACATTTTCCTGTCTGTGCTACTTCATCTAATAGACCAGACAGCACTGAGAGGGCATCTAAGCTTCAGGTGAACTGCTGTGATCTAAGATTATAAGGCTTTAACATGCAATAAAATTGTAGTATTCTGTAAAATGGTGGAACTTCAACAGCAGAGTATTAGACATATATGGTGTGTACTAAGTACTTTCCTCAGGCCTCAACATGGCAAAGCTGGAGCACTTCTGCGTAGGGTTCAGACTATGAAAAGTGCCATTACGTTTGAAAGGGATATATGTAGTTGTTTTTGAGGATGATCATAATTTGCTTGTTAATCTGGATAGTGTAAACTGTTTTTGCGTAGGTGGTTCTGCCCAAGATGATACTCAAAACATTTGTTTACTTGTCCTATTTTATGAAAGTCTCCTCATTTTCCTAAGGATTAGAAATAGGAGCATGAAAAAAGCATATTGAGGTAACCTGATTAGTGAATGGAGTACTCAAAAGCTGATGAAATAGAAAAGCTAGTTACTACCTATAAATCATCACTAGATGTCACTGTGGGAAGTTGTTACATATTACTGCAACAAGAAGTGCTGGAGAAAAATAACATTTTTCTGCTTTATGTGTGCTAAAAGAGTAGCCCAATGAGCTGGAAATAACAGAGGAAATTTTGCCATAGAGTTTTGGAGCAAAAAACTGCATCAAACTACAAAATTTGCTGTAAATTCCTAAAAAGTTTGGGCTGACTCTTTCCTATTAGTCAAACTTCCTTACCTCAATTTGAACATAAAAAGAGGCTTTGGGCTAGATCAAACTAATTTTTCATTTTCTAGGCCAGAATCTGTTTGCTCATAAAGTTGTTCCTCATTTTAATCAGTAAATGTTAATCTCTGGCAGACTTCTCAGTTTTGACCTTCACAATTTTCAATTCCATTAAATTTCCCATTTTTGAAAGTCTGCAGGGACAAATATTTCTCTTTCCCTGGTTCTAGTGTATGACAGATTGCATAGAAACTTCAGCTGAGAATCTGTATACTTTTTATTTATTGTTTGGTTTTGCATTCCCTGTATCCATATGAAAAATAATTTAGATGTAAACTATTTGTTTTTCTTTCATAACTGTGTTATATAAGGTTGCTTTAGACAACAGAAGCTTGGCTAGAGTTTTCTGTAACTACACTTGTGCCTATCATGGCTGCAGAGGATTGAATTAAGAGATAATGCTCTCTACAGGAATTACTCAAATGGGAGACTTAACGCAATGTAGAATTACCCCAGAACTGAATCACTCTGGCATTAATACATTAGGCATACTTTAATTTATGATCGTATTAATTATCTAACTCCTGAGATCTAAAATGTTAGAGAGCAGAAATGTATATTCAAAGGATGCAATAACCCTTATCCTTGCATACAGCTAGGATCTAACAAGACCAACAGCAAGTGAATAAATGTCACTCATAAAAGATTCTTTGAGATATAATACCAATATGAAGAAGGGAAATGAGGGAAGAAAACTTTGAGCTATTTTTAAATGATATTTTAACATTTTGGCAAGGATTTTTAAAATTATTCTTGGGCATTTAATTCTTGTTGAGCTCATTACTTATACAAATTGAGTTGCTTTGGGAATCAGACCTTTTGCCTTCTTCCAGTGTTCTACAGCATCTAAGGAACCAGAACTTTGATGACTATACTCAGGACAGTGAAATATTCAAAATAATAGTAATAATAAGAGAAGAATAAAAGCATTGTGTTTATATCCCTGCAAGCTGCAGATGTATTTGGGTCTTTAAAAAAAAAAAATTGTACATTGGTGTTAAAATTGCTAATGTTTGATTTTGTTCTATGTTAGATATTTGAAGACAGCTAAGGAATTGTAAATAATCAGCAGCTCAAAAAAAAAAAAAAACCAAACTGCAAAAGTAAGAGTACTTTCCTATTGCTGTTACCACTAGCACCTCAGAAGAATATAATACAATGGATTTTGCTATAGCACACCATCTACATAAAAAATAAGTGGAATAAGATGTTACCATTGATTTAAATAATGAAATTTTCAGTCCATGCTATGCAGTTTCCACTGCGTAATAATATATTGAAATGTACTGAATATAGTGAATATACTATAATAATAATAATATACTGAAATCTTTGTCAATATGATTTGCAACAATATGAGTATTTGATTAGAAACAAAACTATGAACATTATTATGAAACCAAATCTTTGTGGGACAGCAAATATAGTTGTATCTGCTTTTTTTCTTTCTTAGCATGTGCATCATTGAAGTGTCTAAAATGCATTATCAAGTGAGGCGTGATTGCCCAGGTATGTGAATGACAGTTGCTGCTGCAAGCTTCAAAGATCTGTTCTTGGTCCTGTTAGCTATGGTCGATATGAGATATGTATGTTTTATATTTTATTTCTTGCTTTTTACCTTCCGACCTCTGGGGTAAGCCTCTATTTTGTTATATCACTTCAAAGTCAGTCAATAATTTAAAAATATTATTCAGAACTGTTCTGATCTGTTTGCTAGTGCCAATGTTTGCCGTAAGCATTCCTGAGGAATAGGTTGGTGCATCTGTTACAGGGTCCACTTCCATAACAGATGGTGCACACTTCTTTAACAGACCAAAAGACTCTTACTGCAATTGATTATGAAGTCCCACTTCCACTGGTAGCATCTTGATAAAATGAAGTACCACATATAATGATTAGCTACCCCTCGTTGGGAACAATTGAGGGTAAATTCTCAGTCAAGTGTGAGATTTTGATGTGCAGGTATCATTGCAGTTACTTGCAGTGCTGTGGCAGAAATTCTACTTGATGCCTTGAGATTACTTTCCTTACTGCTCAACATCAAAATTGTGTTAACAGAAGCATCACTTTAAATTTGTTTAATTTAATGGAAACATTACTTTAAATATGACTTTCTCATAATGTCTTCTCTAACTATAGACTAAAATCCAACGCAACTGCATCAGAAAAATATAGATTCAAGCRCTTTTTGCTACAAATATCTAATAAATTCTGTGAAGTTACCTAAGTGTAGGATTTGATCTTAACCATTTTGAATGCAGCTATATCTTTCTCATCATATTGTTTTCTCTCTCTCTGTCTTTCTCTGCTCTCATAACATTTCTGCCAATCATGCACAGTTAATATAAAATCAGCAGAGTGCTGGAGATCAAAAGAGCAGACGTTAAGCCGTGCCTGCCTCATCGCTATGCACCTATGTTTCAGGGCAATCCAATAGAAAATTTGGCCAGTGTTGCTATGTTTTTCATGACCAAATGCCATGCTCAGTTCCCAGATTGAATTTGACATTAATATGAAGTGATAGTAAATTTTAGGCTCCACGCTTCTTTCATTAATTCTTGGGCATTGAGATCAAGTACTAGGAAAAACTTCATTCATTTTTTTCAGAGATGTTTTTAAAGTGTTATCCATGATAAATAAAATATTAACAATCTCCTCTTATCCTCTTTGTTGAAATATTTATGGCTGATCTTACTTTTAGTGAACTGCGATGAAAATTTAATTATCTTTGTGTAACCGAGGCAACCATATTGATTAATATAGTAAGCTGGAGTATTGCTATTTTACTGTAATATAATCACCATCATTATAGTGATGCACTTAGCATCCTATATATTTTATCAATTATTAAAGTGTGAATASGAGACTTGTTCAAAAGGCAATGCAGAGACAGCGGCTAGAAGCAACAAATCAATAGAAACACTCTTGCTTTTCAATTGCTTAATAGGGAGGCATCTGATGCAATTGAGCAATTGTAATTCCCTTTGCTTTCTAGTCTTGGGCAATGGGATTTTGGATTACATCTGTACATTCTTTGGTATTTGATTGTAAAATAATTGTGAAGAGTGCTAAATCTAATTCTAACCTGCATCCAAGGGATGTGTAAAGAAGGCTGCCTAGTGCAAGGCGATGCTGGCTGCAGGTCCCAGTTCTATCAGTAACTAATAAATGAGGGCTTTCAGTTGCTGTGTGCATGTGTAAAACTCCRGAGCCTGAGGTTTCAGATCACTGAGCTGGATTTCAGAAGCTGGATATACGTGTGTAAGAGAATGGGAAGCCTTTCTTTGTTTTAACAGGCAGGAAAGCAAACTGTTGCGATTCCCAGTGCACAAAATGAAAATCTTTCAAGTTAGATGTAWTTTTGCCTCAAATATCAAAACTAAGTTATAATATAAAGACTATACTGAATATTTTGGATATTTGAAATTAAATTATGACTTGAGGTTCTATGCTGGCAGACACTTTCCACTTAGAGCACCTTCATGGAATGGTGTTTCCATAAGATTTTTGCAAAGGATACAGCATTCTTGTGCTGTTTAATCATTAAACTATCATCAATCATCCTTAGTTTCTACTTTATATTGGCACACAAGTGGAAACCTATTTAGCAGAAATAATGAAKAACACTTTAATAAGATGACAACTGCAAGAAAATGGAACAATAATGTGTTTTCTGGAATGCTTTTTTCTTTATATTTCCTGACATACTAGTTATAAATCAGTACATTCAAGGGCTGAATTCTAGACAGCAAAGCAGGCAGTCTTGGCTCCTTTTCAGATCCAATTGCACAGTCCTAATTTAGATATGAATCCCAGTAGAGTTGGGCTGAATATAACTTAAAATGTCATTTGAAGGATCAGACTCCTTGTAAGGCTTAACTGGTTTAATCATCAGTCTTATTGTTATGACTTTCCTCTCTTTCTCAGTGATGAGCAAAATGGAAAAATACTTGTGTTTATGGAAGTGTGAGAGAAGAAATGTGTAGTTATGATTTGACTATGTTTTTGCATTATTGTGACCAGAATTGTATGGAATAGTTTTGTACTTCCTCTTTTTTACTAGTGATCATCCTTATTTGAAATCAGTGGAGATAACTGGCTTGTTTGTGCTTTTGCTTCACACTTCGCACTCGTTAAAAGAGTGTTTGAGTTTAGCTAGACTTCCTCTATCTCTATACTRTTAAAAGAAAATAAAGGCAAAAACATTTTTGAAAAATAGAGAGATTTATCAAAACAAAACTAAGAGTCCAAAATGTTTTCCTGACTATTGCCACCCTTGCATAAGGAGGAGGGTTGAAGTAGTCAAGGGGTGATGAATTATAGTGGGAAGTCACTGACTTTGAGGGTCATTACACTTTTTTTTATTTGCTGACATCATTAAACTGAGTCATTTCCCTTCTCTGTTGTTCTCCCCTAGTTCTGTCTGATTCTGTAGTAAAACTGTAAGGCAAAAACAATAATTGAGGCCATAAGGTCTGAAACAGATGGAGAGAGAAACAGGATGTAAATGGTAGAAGATACTATCGCGTTAGGCATGTGTATAAGTTTGTCAGAATAGCTTGCATGAATAACCTGTGTAGGTGTGAGAATTTGAGAGGAAAAAAAAAAAAAGATATACAGATTTACCAAAGCCTATGTACAAAATAGCCGMAAATGAAACCAAAAATGTGCCCTCATGATTGTAATCCCCATATGTGATCTCTCTAAAGTGAAATATTTTGGGCATTGTGTATTCAGCACTTGTCTCAAGGAATTTCACATATGTAGGGGAACTTTCAGTGCACCACAGTAAAAATTGGTAAAAGTGGAAGATATTTATAAAATAAAAATATTAAAGGGCTTTTTCTTTCACTTTTAATAATAATAATTAAAAAAAAAAAAGACTTGGAGCTATATTACATCCTTGAAAAGTCTTACCTAGTACTCAGCAAGAACTGAGACTTTGACTCCTTTTTACCTTTTCTCTCCAAAAACAGTACATCTCCACTGTTATTTTATAGCATTTATTATAATTGACAATGTTTTCCTCTGGGAAATGCTTCAGAAATTTCTTGTCATGTATATTTTTAAAGTTGTGCATAAAGAAAAGAGAATTTTTTTTTTTTTTAAGAAAAGTCTTTATATGATTGTATTACAGCACTTGAGAGCCCATGCCATTCAGTATGTTACTGCACCTAGCCTATTTGAAAGCTTATACTGAGAAGATGCTGAATTATATTGATTTAAATTATAGGCCAAATACAGTAACTTTACAAATATAGCACTTCTACTAATATAGAAATATCTTTAAGAATCAGAAAACAAAAATAAGAGTCTAAAAATAAAACCTTTCACCAAAGCATGCCTCTTGCCAGGTTGCAGTCATTTTTATGCAGTGCTGTGTGGAACAGGATGCTTCCAAGTAAATAAAATATAACTAAAGTGCAACAAGTGGTGTAAAATAATGTTAAATTAGATGAGCCAKACCCAATAATTCATATTAACTTGTCTTCCTTGCTGCTTTATTCATGCATATTTAAGTCTTTTGAAATTAATTTAACATTAATTCAGTACAAATATTAACACAGAACTTAAGGTTGAACCTGCTGCTGTAAGGCAGTTGTCATCCTAAGGATATTCAAGAAGAGAAGTGAATTTTTGCTGTTTATCCCCTGTCAGCTCTGCCTGGGTATGTGTTTAGAACAGATTTATGGAATTAGTACAACTGTCAGGAGCTACAGCCAAAGTGCTTCCGTCCCCCTCCAGCCCAGGCTTCCCGCACATGGGAGACCTACCTACCTGCCCACATTTTCAGGGAACTTCCTATCCAGCAATACAGAAACCAATACTCCTTTAATTACTTACATAACAAATACTATTCTATTCTTATCATGCTTCTGTCTTCTCTCAATATTTTTATATCTATTAATGTATCTTAATCTCTTTCACTGCATTATGTCATCCTATTAAGTATTTTTTTAAGACCAGTTTGAGTGTAACTCAATTTTTTTAGTTTTCTCATTAATTTCTCAGCTCAAATGTAGTATGTAATCAAGCAAGAGTTTTGTAACAGTGACATGGTTTGCTTTGCAGGAGTGTGCAGAGGAGGGTGACTAATCAAATATTGATAATCWGATAATTCCAGCTGTGTTTTCTCTAATTGTCCTATCAGATTATCATGCTAAATTAGATGTTTTGGAGGAAGAAAAAAGCTAGGCCAYATTTTCAGTCACACTAATAGGAAGTCTTTGTTTAGCTGGCAAGTCTTTGATTCTTCTACAGCTGTCATTTTTGTCAACAGAGAGGTTAGGAAGGCAGAGATGCTGATCTTGGCAGAAGCACAATATTTGTATTGTGTGGGTTAGTTAAAAGGCTTGGACTTTGTGGCTGCCACARCTTTCCTAGGAATGAATCAGGATTATAGAATTACGGTTTTACTACTACTAATAATAATAACTCAACTTGCATTTTAATGATGGTTAATAATGTTTATGTCTTGCTACAGAACATACTGTGCTTAATAGAAGAAGATAGAGTAAATATTTTGAATTACTAGCTTGTAGAGGCAGAGGATGGACACAGCAAGGAGAAGGATACTGAAAGTAAACCCATTGYTTATGGACCTATACTGATTAGCTTACTGCAAATAGGCATGCGACTTGTGCTGAAACTCTGACCGAGCTCAATATAAAATGATCAACAAACATAAGTGACTGTAGCCCAAAAAAAGGCATACTGAGAAACTCTTGCTTATTATTCCCTTTCTTCTTGCCCTCATCAAAAGGAAATTGCTTTAGTAGTACTAAGCATAGCGCTGTGGCCATTTTATCATATCAGCACGTTATTTCAGAGCTTTGCTCTCTCTCAAGCAGTAAATTCCTTTTCTTCTAATTTTCTGTGAAGAACAATAATAAAAAGGGCTGTTCYACTGTTTAAACTGACTTAGTCAAAACTTATTCAAATAATTTAATGTCAAAATATTGTAATAAGGAAATGAAAAGATAATATGCTCTTATGTAGGCAAAGGATAACTCAAAGCTTCAGGTGTCTCTTTTTTTCCCTCTGAAACATAATGTTGAAACCAAATGCTATCTTTGTAATGTTCCTGGATGGTACCTGATCTGCTCAGAAGTCCTGCAATCTAATTAAGACGTTATCATTGAAACACACTGAAGTCTGAGAAAATTCATGAGAAGTCAGAAGTTTTCAGTGAGTTGCTAATCTGATGCACTTTAGAGCTGTGGTGTTTTCATCTAAATGCCTCACTCAGAGATGATATAAGAATTCATTATTATTTCCAAATGATGAAGAAAAGAGTCTACTTTTTTTAATAACTTGGACATTKAAAAAATAAGGTACTTGTACCAGAAACAAAACCATGGCAAATTTTACTTTCTGTATATAAAAAACAATTTCACTGATGAAATTTTGATGTAATCTGTACTTCATATCAGACTGAGTTATTAACTCTGCCACTTAATACTAACTAATCATATTAACGTAATTCTTTTGCTATGTATTTCCTACTATTTTTTTTCTAAGCAAATAGCTTAGGAAGTCACATTTTTGAAAGCATAGGAAGCCCACTGAGAGTAGCAGAAATATTCCTGTTAATTTAAATGAGATTTGAATCACTCTCCAAAGGTTAATTATCCTTTAATTCTTCTTCATAATCATATTAGCATTTCTTTCTCGTGGCTGTTGTTAGAAACTTTTTTTTGGTGTGTGATTTTCACTGAATTCTTGTTTAGTCTTTTTTCTGAAATTGTAAGATTAGAATAGTACAAAAAACAAAAGGCTTTTATGAAAGCATATAGTTACTTGCCTCAGAATTGAAATTATTCAGAGGCCACTTAAAACATCTTTGATTGTTACCTGAGTATATCATGCTAAATGCTTTGCCATCCTAAATCTAAATGTTTATCAAGTCTATGATGAAGACCAAATGAGATTCAGGGAACGGTGAGATCATAGGTTTCTTTGTTTGTAAAGAATAGATAGTGACACCCTGTGTATTCGTTATTTTAATTGAATTTTTGTTCATGTCAGTTAACTCCTGCATGTTCTTTTTAGGTATTCCTTTAACTGCTGTAACTACTAACTCTAGTGCTGCAGGTTTTGCTCTTACTGTTATTGTTATTATAAGTAATAACTTCTCCACTGCCTAATGCATTAAGCTGTTTTTCATAAAACAGACTAGCATTGTCTAAACTTTGATTTCTGAATATCACTTTTTTTGTTATTTTTCTGAGGGCACTAATCTGCCATTGCCATTCTACTTTCCATTGTCTGAAGTCAGACCCTTAACAACTATTTGTTGATTTTTTTTCTAATCCTGCCTTTCTCTTGGCACTCGCAAAATACCTTTTTATTCTCTTTAGCTCCTTTGTTTGTCTCTAACTCTTCTCTTTTTTTTCTATCTCAATCCTTTCTTTGACAAATTTAAAATGTGTGTACATGATTGATGGCTTTTCTCGTGTGCCAAATGCAGACTTTTTCTCTTAGCCTGTGTTTGTTGAATAATTTCTGGCATTGCATTGTTTGATTTGGTTTTTTTCCCAGTGTTAATACAAAGTGGGCATACGTTCCTTTTTCTAGCATTTGTGGTGATGTTTTTCATGATTTCCACAATTCTCTTTTGATTTACTATTTTATCACATGTATAGTCCTTTGTTCAAGTAATTACTTTTTTTGCACCCCATTCTCTGCAACTAAAAAGTTATCTAGGTTAATCATGGATATTATTTCAGTTTAAAACCACAATTTCAGATAACACAGTTAAGGAATAATTCTGTTTTTACAGTCACTTTTTTTCTAAACCTTTTGAATTTTCCCTGTCTTTATCTAAATTGTAGCTATAGGTATGTGCTGCCTCTTTACTTTTGTGATATCTCAGATTATGATATGCTGTTTTGAGAACCTATTTCTTCTCCTCATTCAAAAAAAAAAAAAAATATGCACACCACCATCCCATCTTTAAATGTCTTCATATTCCTTATTTCAATTATTTCAAATCTTCAGTCATGCAGCTACACCTGTACCTTGATTGCCTTATTGCAATAATTATGAACAAATCTGTGGTTCTATATTATAGTTCTTTTTAGAGTTTTATGTGGAGGGTTATGTGGCTCTTTCCTGCTGGATCATTTATTTGAACAAGTAATAGAATATTCTTGATTTGAACATGTAATAGAAAAATAAAAAGGAAATAACTCCTTCACCCACCAAGAATCATAACTGCTCATTATACCTTTGAGTGCCTTTAAGTTGCTTTGTTCATTTTCCTTTGAAAATAAAGTGTCCTTAATAAAATTACTAGATATGAAACAGGCATGAAAGAAATTAGCTTTCAGGCAAGTGGAATATTTAAATTTTGCAGAGAATTTAAAGGTGATTTTATGAGAGAGAATTTCTTAAAAAAAAAAAAAAAATCTGAGGTTTATTTTACATAAAGTTTATTCCAAGAGGGAAGCAAAAAGGTGAGAGGAACACCCATTTTCCTGGCACTTATTGCACATTTAAAATTTGTTGACTTTTCTTACAATTTATAATATAAAGGAAAGCTGGATTTTAGTAAAAATGTTTATATTAAATAATGTTTTAACAGAGCTGTTTTGTCTAATGCTAGGTAAATTAGTGAGGACACCAAGGGAAGACCTGTGGACAGAGCCACACATGTGGTAGCTTTGGTGCCAGTGGAGTGACAGCAAGCARTGTTGCAGCTCTGTTTTATCGAGGAGATTCTCTCCTGGGAATATTGGGCCACATTATGGTAATTTCTGTCACTACTGGTGCTGACTATAATGATCTCTTTGGCTAGCTCATCTTCAAGGGGTTAAAATACTTCTGAAGAGAGAGAAATGCATCTAGTTCCAAGCATGAAATTGATATCTTTTAAATTTGGTGCTTAAGAATACTATCCCAAGGAGACTTTGAGTTCTGTCTGCAAATCTGACATGCCTAGAAATACCTTTAGGATTTAAGTAATCAGAAAGATTTGTCTGGAGACTGGAGAAGATATTGCTAAACTGTGCATAACACAGAAATCCAACTCCAATATGATGCACAAAAGAGATCAAAGCTTTATTGCAAGAGATGGACTTGAGGAATACTGGAAGTGGCAAGAATTTGGAAATGACTCCTTTCAAATGACAACAAGCTTTTGTAGTCTTGAGAGACTTGAGACTGAGCTTGATTAATGTTACTGTTTAGGTAAAGAACAGCAGCTCAGACTGGGAATTGAAAGMGTCTGAATAAACGTAGAAAACAGACTTAGTGGGAGAAGCTGGTACCAACGGAAATAGAGTTAGATTTTCAGCAACTGTACAAGGTGACTGAAAGGAAAGCCCATTTGCTGGAGGTGTGAAGGGCTGGGAGATAAATACTGTTATTCCRAGAGGAGAAAATTCCACTTGAGGACCACTGGGACACAGAAAGAATGTAATGCCTTTCAATACATTAATTGACATGTTGTCAGATGTTGGATTATATAGAAATGGAAAGAAGCTATGAAAACTTTTAGAAGATGCAATAAGTTCTTACATTCTGGAAATGCTGGTTTTAAAATAACACTAAATGTACCTGACAGTTTATTTCTTGATGTTTCCAGAGTTAAAGAAGTTTGTGGGCAACTCTCGGACAATAGGGTCCCCAAAATTAGAGATATGTAAATTAAATAAGAGATGTAAATAAGAAAGTTAAATCCTAATTTTGACAAGATCAGTAAGTTATCTGTTTATTTCTTTACAAAATCCTTAGGCAAAAATAAAATTCATTCCTGTAAAGGATTGCAAATCTTGTAGAAGCAATCGAGGCAACTGAGGCATAGGCACATCAGAKCTGGAAAAACAAACAGCAACTAAGCAGTGGTGTCAGCAACTCTGTGTGTGGTAAGAACTGTTTGTTGCATCAAATTTGTGTTTGTCAGAATGTGCTGTATTAGATTTTCCTTTTTTTGGTCTATATTTCTAGGGTGGAAAACTTTTTTGTGAAGTCAAAATGAAGAAYTGATCTGAAAACATTCAGTGACTGAAGGATTCGATCTTGAATCACTGTGATAGAGTTTAGT
Source organism: Eudromia elegans (assembly GCA_003342815.1). Lineage (NCBI taxonomy): Eukaryota > Metazoa > Chordata > Aves > Tinamiformes > Tinamidae > Eudromia > Eudromia elegans. The sequence continues at coordinate 963,179 of PTEX01000034.1, forward strand.
TATGGCCCTCTGGATTGACCAGGGGACAGACTTAGCCAGCACAGTCTGACATGTCTATTCAGTTTTGCTGTGTGTTTTGAAGGGGAGCTATGTGTTGAAAGTTGGAGCAAATATATATTTTTTTTTTAAAAAAAGTTGGGTTTTTTGTCTCACTGGCAGTGATTATCTAGTGGAAGCTTTTGAAAAGAAACAGGAATATAAAAACAGCGCAGAGTATATAATTAAAAAGCCTTATAAGCCATTTCAGGCTTATGGTTCAGGTTTATGGYTCAGGTTCCTGTCTGCAGGAGCGTCCCATTGTTGGCTGCATCARTGTTAGCTTCTGGGGCAAAGATGAGTTCAGGGAGCTGGGTGTTTAAAGAAGACTACGCAGAGTTATATTACAGCTCCCTTCTGCTCGGTGAGCTTTATTTTACCTTTTCCAGGGGCGGCTTGCTTCAAACTTGTGAAAGAACAACATGAGCTCTAGTGGTTCATAGTAGGACCTCACCGTAGGATTATGTGCCACATGGGACCATGGCACTTATAACCTTAACTTATAGCCTTAGATCTGCTTGTGTTATTCCTGCAATTTAGGCTATACACTGTATCCAATATTTTTTCTTCCACCTGGGGGGGAAAAAAAACCCAGGGAGTTGAAATAGGGAGTTGAATAGGGAGCTGATAGGGAGTTGAAAGGGAAAATAGGGAGGAGTGATGGATATGTCTTACCTTTTTAGCCAAGATTATTTATTCTTCCATAAATTCTGGCTATACTACTCCTCATCATCTGTTTTTATGAGAGAATGCAAATGTATTGATTATCTGTCACCTTTAAGCAAAGATTAGATTCAGGATTTTCACTCTAATTTCCATTTATCAGTTAAGATCGCAACAAAAATGACAGCATGTTGTCAGGAACAAACACCAGGCAGGACGTAYGGCCGTTTGGCAGCTTGAGTTCAAGGAAACTTGGCAATGGCTTCCCCTTTGTAAACATGTAATCAATTTTTTCATGTTATGTTGTACKTTTTCCATTTATGATCATCTCTTAGTGTATGTTTTTAATTTGTGCATTTTATGTGTGTACTCAAAGTGTACTGGAGCCATAACCATCATTATCACTGCATGTTCTATTCAGTGCATATTTTTTATAACTTCAAATGCTGTTTCCCCATCTGCTTCTATTGACTGTGCAACACGGCATGTGTCTCATGAACACCTCCTTCATCCGTTGATGGGCTGCCATCCACTGTTARCTTCCTGTCAAACTGTTGTCGGTAGCACACCCAAGGACCTTGTTACTGTGGTAATAGTATTGAGCTAAAACTATGAATGAGAAGACTGCAAAACTGTTCTGAAAAAAGTTGGATATTTTTTGTCTGTAAAGACACTGAAGGTGTGTGCTTACTGTATAGAATACAGTTTTTTATGAGAAATTTTACAACACTTTATGAACATCAGTACCGATCTTAATGTTTCTTTTTCCTCTATCTTAGGTGATATTTCTTAATCAGGTGGTTATAGTTATTAATATGTGGACAACTGCAAATATTGGATTTTTTTTATCCTGCACTCGTGTATACGCTTGCATGCATGTTTTGGTGTGTGTGAATGGTCAGATTTGACTTTACTTGGATTAATTGTGGATCAAGTGTGTTTTTTTCAAAATTAGGACATTATTGAGCAATACATATTGATTGAAAAGTTATAAACAAAACACTGATGATGAGAAACTTGTGTAAAAACACTTTTAAAATTCACTTAAACATGTTTTCAGTATTTCTGCATAATTTTTTGGAGCTAACTTGAACCTACCTAATGCCACCTCATATCCTTGAAGTAGAGAACAGCTCTTCTTCATGAAGTAACTTAGATATTTCAATCATTATCCCATTTTCTAGTCCATAAGTCAGTATGGACTTTGAGAGAGTCCAGYGCAGGACTACAAAGATGATTAAGGGCCTGGAACATCTGTCCTACGAGCAAAGGCTGAGAGAGCTGGGCCTCTTCAGCCTGGAGAAGAGAGGGCTGAGAGGGGACCTCATCAGTGTGTATAGGTACCTCGAGGGAGGGAGTGAGGAGGATGGGGCYGGCCTCCTCTCAGTGGTGGCCAGGGATAGAACTAGAGGAAATGGCCACAAATTGAGGCACCAAAAGTTCCACAGGAACTTGAGGAAGAATTTCTTAACAGTGAGGGTGACAGAGCCCTGGAACAGGCTGCCCAGAGAGGTGGTGGAGTCTCCTTCTCTGGAGATCTTCMAAACCCGCCTGGACATCACCCTGTGCCACATGCTCTAGGAGACCCTGCGTGTGCAGGGGGGTTGGACTAGATGACCTCTACAGGTCCCTTCCAACCCTAGCCATTCTATGATTCTATGATATTTCTCTAATATATTGACTGAATATTTTTCTAGATTTTTTAGATGGTATGTAAAAGTTGCATAATATTATAACCCATGTACTGATCTTTTCCTAGATACTTCGGATGGTATGTAAAGGGTACCTTGAAAAACCCTATTGCACTACATGTCATTTTTTCCTTCCTTACTTTGATATGCAGTACCTTTTTTGCCCTTTTTACTGTTACTCTTCACTAAACTGATAATATCAATATTTTCACGTTTACCTCCAAATCCATTTTCTGAAGTCTATATTTAATTTGAAATGACCATCATCTGCTTCCTTTCTCTCTAACAGTTTTTCTTCTTCCCCTTCAGTTTTTTTTTTCCTGATCTTAAAAGCTCTATTTACTCAATCTCTCCTGTGATTTAGCTAGGCAATTGAAAGCCATTTACATTAATGCAGAAGGAACTTATAAAATGTTTCACATTATTAAATTCAGATACCATGGATATCAGATGGCAGGAATTAATTTAGCAGGTGAGCAGTAGTGGTGCAAGAGTGGAAATTTAGCACAGATGGATGGCTACAGTAAGGTCAGGCAGCTAAGGAAAGCAAAAAGGARAGAGCTTGTTTGGGAACTAAGGGTGTCATTGATCTACAGGGAAGGTAGGCCATGCTGTCTAGAGGAGGAGTCCTGGAAGATGTGAAACCTCAATTAGAAAGTTAAAGGTTTTGATCAGAAGGAGAGACATTGGAGAGAAATGACCTTGGATTAAAATAGGCCAAGAGAGAGAATGGAGGCTCGTCACCAGTAACCAGAGGAGAAAAGCAGGTGACACAACGTGCGGTGCAGGGCTTGAGCTCCCTGACTACGGTAAATCCTACGTCCTAAGAGCTCAGTCTGACCAGGTGACCTAGAAGCTTTCTTCTTTTGTTTTTGTCTTTTTTCTCTGCCCAGTTTTCTGGTTGAGATTCTCTCCTCTTCTTACAAGGAAAAGAAAATAGTATATAATTCTTTTGCTGGCAGAAGAGAGGTGGTTGTTGTATGCATAACATTTATGCTGGCATAAACATTTTGCCACCAACGTTGAAGAAACATTGTTTCACGACAAACCAAACTGCAGTTCTTTCACAGCACTTCAGGAGGTAATCAAAGGAGGTGATTTTTTAAAAGAAATAATAATGTATCTTTAAATGCATTTTAAAAGCATTAATCTGTTAAAAAGAGAAAAATACAAATAAAATTACTTTATGATACTTCATATTACTGCAGAAACAGCAGTGACATTTTGAGCATTTGAGCACATCAGTTAAATCATTCAATGTTCTAGTAGAGCATCTCAATGTTTAACAGCCCCTTTTTACAAAAAAAGAAAAAGTATATAGAAAGTAGTACTTTTGAGAGTAAAATTGACCATAAAAGATACTATCATTAGGCTTCTGAAAACCTTTGTCTTTGATGATTGCCTAAATGAGCATTTAGAAACAAAATAGACAATTGGATTTGTGCAGTTTCATCCTGAATATGCACATTCATAAATCTGGCCCAATAGATACATAGGTGTGTCCTTTAGAAGAAAATTAAATTTTCTGCAGAACCATTCTGATTTTCTTGATAGTATGGTTCAAACTTGAGATAAGGATTTGCTTTGTGCAACTGAATTCCCTATAATAGTTCCCATTTTCTTTGTGAGGCTCATTCGCAGAACAAATCAGAAGCAAGGGGTCATCCCTTTCTTACATTTCATAATTCCTCTCTTAGGCAATGCTGGCATATTTCCTTCTTAAAGCTCATCTGTTTATTTTTTATTTTAATCTTGATCAGTAGCTCCTTGAATACTTCAAAATGTTTGGTGTGCATCTTCCCACTAGTACAGCCTCATACTCATATATATTATGGAGATGAAAAGCTTGAAATCCATTGAAGTGTGCTGCTCTCTGTCCATATTTCTATATCTCCAACATTTATCACTCAATCCTAATTTTCATTCTTGCTTTCATTCTGAACTACTCTGAGCTTGCTCTGTGGCCTTCCAACAAGCTATGAGCATTGGACAAATTAAGATTCAGGATGTACTAAGCATCAAGTTAACATTCCCACCCTTTGTCATTTTCTATCACAAATAAGGTGGCTGATGAGCTATTCATGTTTAAAAAAGATTCTTTTGTATAAAAAAAAAAACATTTTGGGAATGTGAGCTCTTAGATTCAAACAAATAACCTCAGGTTAATTTGCTATGCATGTTTTAAAATCTTATTCTAAATTATTCTAAATCAAAGTAATTTGCTTGTCACCTAAATAACAGGTTGGTTTTTTTAAACTGCATGACTGAATGTATTAGCTGTTTATTTTAAAAATTATCTTCTACTTGGTACTTCACCTCTTTAGGAAATCAAATATTCATAAGCTTTTAAATATAATGTAATATTGGATGTAGAAAATATTCAGAAAAAAAGTACATAGATTCCATAGGGAGCATCATTAACTAATTTTATACTCCTCTAAAGATATTCCCATAATGCTCCAGTATGAGAAACTTACTAACATGAAATACAAGGCTAAAGGCAACAAAAAGTTGTGTGACTCACTGGATTAAGTGCCAAGCTAGAGTTCAGAGTTGATTAGAAGAATGTAGAGATGAGAAAATAACAYATAACTAAAATAAAAAGCAAGCAAGAAAAAAACTCTCTTTACATAAATAAAATAGCTTAAACTATGAAGTCTTTCCTTTGATAAATGCTAATTTAGCATTTTTCTTTATCAAGAAAATAAGTACTGTGTATAAAGAAGATGTTGCAAATGAGCAATATCACATCTTTAAAAAGGGGAAATTCTTCCATAGAAAACCTCTTTAGTGGGACCATCTGAGTGCATGTGCAAAAGAAAACACATTTGTTGTGCAATTACCTTTTGCTTGGAATTGCTGGAGATGTGCCATACAGGTGGGTACCTATTCTATGTGTTGCAGTTTAAGAATTAACTTTAGAAAGTTTATGAAAAAAAAAATTGTGTCAGGACTTACTTTATCTCTCCTCATTTTAAATTTTTCTTTTTTTCAAAATGAGAACTTTGCATACTTGGTCAAATACAGAATGTGTATTCTTCACTATTAACTACAGTGAATCTTAGAAAGTAAAAACTCCTCAAAATATAAACTAGACGTATTCCTATTCCAGAACTGCCAATTCAATTCACAATGTTTTTTTCGCTTGAGATTCTGTCCATGTAAATCATACACGTGCAGAAGATCTATGAGTGTACATTAATGGGACAAAGCTCAGTTTTTAAAAATCTGGATCTTTACAATTCTCCCTATTTTTTTAATTCATTTAATAGTATCTCCGATTTTAATAATATCACTAATTAATAATATCTCTGATTAATAATATCACTATTTTTTTTAAACCTGTTTCTTTCTTTCTCTGCACCTGCCTCCTCGGCCTTTCCTCCCTCTTWCTCAAATAGGAAAAAAAGAAATTGTGCATATACCTGAAATGATTGGTTATCTAGATTGTTTTTGATAATGGTACTATTTAAATATTCTTTTATTAAAATATAAATAAGAAGCAGAATTTCATTAATGGACATTTTTGACCATGGAATAAATATTTTCCAAATATTTGACAAATGCATTCCGTGTTAGGTATAGTCTCTCATATCCGCAAAATCATGTSTCATTCTCTAATCCTTTCCAGTAAGTCTCCTAGTTATTTTTGCATACTAAGGCAAATAAAATGTATTCTTATGTTATAAATTGATATAGTGTTTAGTATTATATATTTTTATTTTTAATGTCATGTAAAAACTTGGGTTTGATCCTCAGCGGAAATTCTTCTCTGAAGCAGTTTATTTCACAAAATTCAAGCCTATTTTACACCATTAAATGCTGCATGTTTTCTTCCTTTGCTTTTTATCCCACAGATTGTTACCTTGTTACATTTTAACCAAATATGGGTAAATCAGACTAGACAGRAAGGTTACATTGTTTAAATATCAGACTGAGATTGCTGCATTGTTTATAATTAATTGTCATCCTTGTAATCTTGCTGAATGTTAATAGTATTTGTACTTAGCAAATTTCCAAATAGAGACATAGCTGAAAATATAAACTTTAGAATGCATACAAAATAATAATATTTATGCATACTAACAGGAGATTAACTACTTTTAGGAATTTGCATAGATTTTGAATGTTTAAAAAAAAAAAAAGGAAATTGCCTTTAAAGCTAACAAGATCACTGCCTTATTAAAAATTAATTTGTTACTGGATTCTAATAGAAGCATTTATCATAAGAAATTCTCTGTTCCTGGTGAGAGCATAAATTCTGCTATTAACATGAATAATGCTTATGAAAATTACTCATAAATATTTAAAATGTTGTGCCATTAAATTCTTATCTTTCTATATCTTATTTTTATTCTTATTTTTATGCTATTGTAGCACTGCAGGAGAAAATTTGCTGGTAAAAGTGGCTAAAATTAAGTCAAATAGAGTCAAGTTACATGTTATGAACATTTTAGTGCGTGGCCSTTGTATATGACATTAGCAAAGATGACTGTTGTTGTTAGACTGAATGCCAATTGATGTTCCTTTCCCTATAGAAGGATATTGAAAAGATATTGTGAGTGGCAGAACTAATTGTAGACTCACCTTTCAAGTTACTGTAGTTAGAGATTTATGAACRTTTTCTCTTTTATTTCTCTTGCTCGAGTTCTATAACCTGGTTGTAAAGAGCCTGTGGAAGGCTCTGCCACGAACAGGCTCTGAGTAGGTAATTTGTAAAAAGCATGCGGGAAGAATTTTATTGTTTCCTTGTGAAATACTCATTAGTTTCACCGTGGTTCATTTGTTTAAACGTAGTGTGATTTTTCTGAAATGTGTTTTTGCTTTTTCACACTTGTGTATTGGTCTATGACATTTCCAATAACAACCTTGATATGTATGCTGTTARAAAAGAGTTTTWAAAATTATTTATTTATTTATTCTTYGGTGGGAATCTGCTGTGGAATAATAGGTATGAAAAYAGCATCCAAGAGCCAAACCCATTAAATACAATTCTCGTGAACKTGGACTTCTAATCTAGAGTAGGGGAATGTCAGCAAGCAATCTCAGAAGCTACTCAAAGAAATGTCTTGCTCTGCTAAAATAGACTTATGAGTCTATATGTGTGATTGCTAATGAGTGTAATCTGCTTGAGCATATATTGTTGGGAGGCAATTATGGGATCTCATTAGCTTGTGTCTGCACATGGTGTGATGAATTTTAAAGGATCCAATCAGGAGTGTGAGTCAGGGGTTTCTCGCAAGCTGTTCCAGGTGCCCTGGGAGGGATGGTGTCTATGGAGCTGAATCAAAAATCAAGCAGCACATCTTAGTGTATGTAAAGTCACTTTCTGACGACTATGCGTATGTTCTCTGACAAAGGTTTAAATGTAGATGATGTAAATCTACATGTAGATGGTGTAAAGATTTTTGTGTTCAGTTACATGAGTATTCAGTTGTACAGTGTAATTTTCATTTAGTTTAGAATATTTGCTCTTTCAGAATAAAATGTTCTGATAGGTGAAATAGATTTTAAAATTACTTTTATATATTAATTTGTATCTAATTATATTGCTTTAGGAGGAGCTTTTTATGGAAGGAGTTGCAAGGCCTGAAAAAGGAATCAGAATGAGAGCATAAAAGGTATTCCTTTCTAAAGTTCACATGGAGGAAAAATGATGTCTCATCATCAATCAAGGCAAGTAACACTTTTTTTTATGCCTTAACAGTGATCTGTCTAAGTTCTGCTTTATATGTATTCCTTTGAAGGCTGTGAAATTTGAAGGTTACAAAATCAGGGTAAAAATCTGTCTATTAATCTGTTAGTCTCCTTTCAAAAACTAAGGAGCTTATTTCCACTAGATACTGCACTCTGTTTTTTAAATTAATTTTAGGAGGAGAAATTCACAGGTGTTCTCATATCTTTTTGATTTGCAGTTCTGTCAGTGGCAATAAAGCATATATAAAATATGGAAATTGGACCATTTTGATAAGAATGTGCATGTCTCAGGTTTCCTTTATCTCTCTCAAGCACTCTTGCTGCGTTGAGATGAAGTGCATTTATTATGTACTTCTTCCTACAATATATGCTCCATGAGTACAGTTGTAGTTTGAAGATGAATGTTACTGAGTGTTAGAACAATTAATTTAAATAAGAAAATGTATATGTAGCAGTTAGAGTTGACTGAAAATTTTATCAAGAAAATTCATGTTTCTCTAAATGGAAACTTTTTATAGAAATGTATTAGTTTTGTTCATAGCCTTCCTGAGTAGTATTTTTCTGGTCCAGTAGGGATTTTCTGGAGGGAAGGAAGGAAGAAGGGTGACTGGTTTCAGTAATTAAAGCAGCTTTTATAGCATCTTGCCAAGAAGGAATTCTAACCCTAGCTATTTGTACTGCTGTGAGATTTTCCACTGAAATCTGGCGTTTTAAGTCACTGGAAGCTGAACTGTCTGCAGGCAAAGTCCTTCAGCCCTGGCAGCTGCAGAGTCGCTCCAAGGGCCAGGCTGCTCAGTGAAATGGACACAAATACCATGAGATTGGTCATAAGGATTTCCCAGAATTTTGCTTATTATTTATTCTGGAAGCAGATTGTAAAGAAAAACATGTACGAAAAGATAAGGATTGTCCAAATTATTAAAGCTGTGAGTCTTTTTGCTACAAGACTGAAGACAAGAGATAAGAGAACTTTCAAGCTGTACTGATTCTTTGTGTTTTATCCGGGAGTCCTCTCTGTGCCCAGGAAGGTGCGAATTCCTTGTTTTTCTTGGTTTCATAAGTTCAGCCACTTCTACAGTTTACCTTTGACAATGGACAAAAATATAAAGCCTTATTGCTTGCCTTTGCAAATGTGCGAGTTGAGGATCTGATTGCAAATCCTTTCCATGACTTTGATGGTAATGTTAGTACTAATGTGAATTCAGTGTAATGATTGGGATGTTTTCACTTGAAGATACCTTCTGTTAGGTATTTTAGAGTTATCCTATAGGCGTACATGCAAAATACAACTAGTATTTCATTTAAAAAAAAAATCTAGAGAATTTAATCCTTTATAAAATGTGCACAAAGCCTCTGTGAAGGGTAGAAGGATAAATAAGGCTGTTATTGCCAGGTGGTGAAGCAGGTTTTTTGTTGTTTTGGTTTTTTTTTGTTGTTGTAGTTGTTGAAACACACTGAAAGAGGAAACTTCCTGAATTCTTACCAATGGTCTGTGGGATAAATGTGAACATGGCTGAAATGGACAATATCGTTGTATTCCCACTGGTGCCTAGGAATCTCTTTCTTAGGCTAAAAAATATACTTGCTGAAATCTTTATTGGTTTTATTGCTAGCTATTATTAAYGTACTTTGCTCTTCCTATTAAATCCTGTCTGAACTTCTGCTGACTGGACTTTTCACATGGGTACAAAACAAATCATGCTTGACATAAAATTTATCTGGATGAAGTATTTTAAATTATTTCAGTGAGTCTAATGAACAAAATTTAATGGGTCACTTGAGGCTATATTAAGTTGAGAACATCCAAACAAATTTGCTTTTCAGGGTTCAGATGTCTTTTATGAAATAGTTGGCTCAAATTCACTAGGAAGTTTGGCAAGATCTTTCATCAGAGAGTTCAGTTATTAGAACTTTGGTAGGTCTTTTGAAAAATAAGGTCTGTTGTCAACATATGACAAAACATCAACTTATAATTTTTAGAGTATATAAGAATAGCAACAGTTTCCCTTTTTGGATAGTTTTTTTCTTGCATCATTTCTCATCTGATTAAACTGATTAGAGAAATTTAATTATGAATAATGTACAAACTATTGTTACTTATGCTCTAAATTTTGAAAACATTTCTCTYTTAACAAATTTTGTATTTCTATAARAGATGATCAAGAATCACAGGCCAGCCTATTGTCATTGTTAGTTTGCATCAATTSAGTCTCCTGTAGGGGTTGGGGTTGTGTCAGGGCAAAGTTTATCACAGTGTGAGAATTAGGAAGATAATAAATCAAGTTTTCCTTCTGGACAAGGGATGCATGAAATTTTCATCCAATATTTTTTAAGTTTAAACTCAATAACTCTGTATGGTCAGTACAGGGGTGTCAGTTTTATGAAATGCTACCTGACAAACAAAATCAGGAAGGAAGGCCCCTGCAGCTTCTCCCTTCCAGACAAGAAGTTCAATTGTTACAGATTTACAGCATTACAGGTAAAAATCCAGTTAGACTAAAACTCTCCTTCGGTCTCTGCCAGATCTCACACTGTTGCAAATGGAGCCTTTGCTGGAGCATCTGTAATATGATAGGAACCTAGAGAATTTTAGTGTGAGGAATAGCTRAGTTTGGATTTCTTAAGGTAAAGAAGAGAAAATCAAGAAGGATGTGATAGTTTCAACTGCAAAGTGGCCTGTTGAGGAGAGAAAAAGGGAGTCAATACCTTAAAGTCAAGGACGAAAAGATTTTTAATTTAAACAATGGGAAAAATGCTAACCGCGAAAATAATAGATAAATTGCCCAGAGATATGTGTAGTCTTTCCCACTAAAGAGCCTTTGAGGCGTTATTAGGTAGTGTCTGGACTGACTAGGATATTTGCAGAATATGGTCAAGACAGAGTAGCTTTTCCTCTCAATTAGGGAGACAACTTAAGGTTTTTTTTCTAGTCCCATGATTCAGTGTTGTATGCCAAATGATGAGTAATTAACACGTATGAAATCTATTACAGGACCTCAATAACTGGCATAATAAATATCAGACAACAACAAAACCAATGAAAACCATTCATTAGCAATTTAAAAATGCTTTATTCTTAAATATGTTGTTATACATAAATGGCCAATTTGCTTGCAACATTGATATTGTATCATTTCAAAAATGGCAAAACCACATTTTTAACACACATAGTTACCAAAGGGTTCTGTTTCCACTGTCCGTGTTGTGATTCAAGGAAAGTGTTTTAGGAGCTGTTTTCCCAGAGTTGGGTTATTGTATTTGTACTGAAATACAAGCTGTCATGAAAACGATTGTGTAGGGAAGCTCCACCGAGTGATTCCTATATAGCTTTGGCTTTCTTGAAGGTCATTACCAATAATAGGACYTCTTACAGGAGTGTTATGAAATGCACCAAATAGTAGATAAATCTTCTCTTTCTGAAAGAGTAAAAGATTGTCATGTTCAATGGGCAGTATATTTTCATGTCATGTGTAAGGCGGAATTTTCTTTTAAACGCTCAGATCTGTATCCACTTTCTTTGAAATAAATAGAAAAACTGTAAGTCATTACAGGGGTAAAAAAGGAAGAGACAGTAAGTAGTACGGAAAATCCCTAAAATATGTGTTTCTCAAGCTGGTTGTAGATATCTATTCAAAAATTTGAAAGAAAGTTAAAGTATATTTATGTAATAAATCATGATCATGTAATCTCAGTGTTGGGTATCTTCTATCTCYATCTGTTGCTATGTAGTAAATCTTTATTTGAACATGGATTCATATGTTTWGAATATATTCCTATGAGAAGTGAGTAGTGCAGTAGAGGAGATTATGAAGAAAATATCTTTATGAACTATTTTCCCTTTGGTTTTAAGAGTTTAAGTGGTTCAGTCTTTTTTACACCTGTAGTCGTTTAAAATTTAATATCATCACAAAATTTATGCTTCCTTGCAGGCAATGTATTAAGGACAACATTTGATGGGCTGCACTGAGCATGCTATTTTAGTCTTTCTAAATGCTTAGGTTTTGRTAAATTGAAGTGACCTCTGAAGATGGCTACTAAAAAAGCATTCATCTTGCAAGGAGGTCAGTTACAATTTTGCGTGATGCTCTTTGCCCTAGGAAAAGGGTCCAAGCTCTTTGCTTTTGATGAATGTTATTCTTAGGTGACTGACTTGCAGGATTTTGTTTATCTACAGAGGATTATTCCAGAATTCCTTAACAGGCATTAATCTAACTGGAAAAGGTGCTCCAAAGGTAAGAAAACATGTTAGATTAACATACAAAGGAAATAATACTTCCCTTTGCTCAAAAGGAAATTCATTTTCTTTGGTCATCCAGAAATACTGTTGTTCTTGAAGTAGTAATTTTTATACTAAATTCCAACATAGTCCTGATTTCTTTTTTAACCACAGCTCTTGTCTTCCATCCRTATTTTATGATCTTACTGAGAGTTTCACCCTCTTTAATAGAAAAAATTTAAAGAGAAAGTTGACTTTTCAGCAAGAAAAAGATTTTGAGATAGCATGAGAAGAATCCATTGAAGAAATAATTGACATCTTCTGAGATGTCTTAGAGAAGCTAAAAGTTGCAGGTTGAATTAAAATATAGATTTTTTTTTTTTTTTTTTTTTAAAAAATTTCTCAAAACTTCCTGGAAGTATTTTTTCATAGTCCAAAATCCATGTTCTAAATCCAAAGTCAGTAAAATTCCTGCTTTTGATACTAAATGGGATTGCAAAATGAGATTTACTTGCCTTAGATTGACTTAGGTAAGCATGAACCGCAGATTGAGCAGTATATGGTTAGAGAACTGTGAGCCAGTTGTTAATATGGTTACCTGATTACATATGGTTATTACCTGGTTGTGTTTTCTGTTTTATCCTGCTTTCAGCTCCATCTCGCCATGCGTGGATTACTTCCAGTAACCGCACCATCCTTTTTAAAAGCAACGTAAGTATCTTTACAACACATTGCATGTCCTAAGAAGCAGAAKAGCCTGGCAGTTTTGATCTTATTTGGTCTTGGCTCATGGTTTTGAACTTCTTTTCCACAAGAAAAATATTTGTGTTTAACTGACATGAAAGACCTTGTGAAAATGTATGGGGTTTTTTTCTGAAGGTAGCAGTTCAAGCAAAATGCTGGAATTATACCTAGGAATTGTACTTTTATGCACCATACTTTTTTCCAGCTTTCTATCAGTGTGCAGTGCTCCACTACTGTTTCTCTGGGTCCCATGCTCCTGATATAATCACAGATTTTGGTATCTAAAAATATAATTTTGTAAATTTGCCCCTGCTGTGTTTCCACTAACTCCATTTCTAACCTACATTAAAGCCAAAGTCTTCCTTTCATTCCATAGTAAGTAACTGCATAACCATGGCTGAAAAGCTCTGTCCTTACTGGGAAATCTTTTTTCTATACAATGAATAATGAAATCTTTATTTATGGTGCTTTTCTATATTTTGCTTGAATCAAGTTTGACTGTTGCATAAGAGAAGATTGTTTAGCTAACAGCTGCTGGGTATGTGTCTCTTAATATGCCTGCATCTGTAWGATTTGGCATTGTCACAAAGACTTACTGTATATCACTAACTTCTTGGGAAGACAGAATGARCGACCAAAGACCATTCATATAAAACTGCACTTGCAGAGGTTCTTCAAAGAGTTYTTTAGCCTTGGGCAGATAGTGAAGTATCTGCTCTCAGCCAATTCTTTCTCCCTCTCTGCCACTCTGAAAATTAATCTCTGGAGAAAAAGTACATTCCTGATATGCGCATATTTTGAAAAGCTGTTGTTACAGAAAATTTTCCCATCCTAAAAGAAAGGAGAAACAAAAAACGGTCCTTGCCTGATGTTGGACAATTTRAAACTTGCTTCATTTAACCTTATTGTTGCACAGCATTTTCTGTGGTATTTTCTATTCTAATTACTTAAAACTGTGAAATTGACTCTGACAATTATAATAATTTATCAAAGGCAGAAAAATGTAATATTGAAAAGGAGGAGATAAATAGAAAAAAATCATGATTAAGACTAAAAAAATCAGAAGGTGGATTAAGTATTGCTCTAATAATAATAATTTCTAACTCTTCTTTACTTATATCTATTCTATATAAAACTCGCTGTACATTTTGATTACATCCACACCTTTCTATTGCTTCAGTGACTTTTACTGATAACTGAGATGTTCCCTGACATTTTATTTCTTTAGTTATATGGTTGTTCATGCAACATAGGCAACAAACAATGATCTGTCTCCCTGAGGTATTTTAGAGGTTAGGCTTAGGGTGAGCTATTTGTGGTGAATTTTATTTTCTGTTTTATTTTGCCTAAAGTAAAAATGGAGAAATCACACATTATATAATATGACGCCAGATGGAATGGTTCTAAARCTGAGCTAATATGCAGCCTCTAAAGGTGAGTGCTAGCAGTTCAGAAAGTCTGGAAAGCTCATGAAGATGGAGTTAGATATTTAACTGTTAGATCAGAAACTTGCAGCTGAAAAAGTTTGATACGTGGAAAGCTCTCATTGTGTTCTGGAATCTACTATGTTAATAAAATAATGTTATAATATTAGACCAGACAACATGGACAAATATACCGATCACAAATTAAACTGTAGATATCAATAAGTAGCACTGTCACTTCATGCAAGGATTGAGTGGGCTTGAATGACCTTTAAGGTTGTTCTAATGTAAAGAATTAACTGGTAGGAAGAAGTAAAGTAAAAGATAAAATTAGGAAATCCAGGTGCTTGCACATGGTTATCTGYCTTTGGAGAAGGCAAGATGCTTAGTTTCTAGACACGGCTTCACAATAGGAATTGGTTTTTTTCTTTTTCCTGAGAACATTTTTCTGTTTAAATAGAAATCATTCTGATGTAACATGGACCGTAGTTAAGCAGCTTAATCTGCAGTGAGTTTGGTAGCAAGAAATATTGGTAGCAAGAAATGATATCTCTAAATGCTGCAAGAAGTTGTTGATGCTTTACATTCCAGTCAGAGATAGACCTCACTTGGTGTTCTGGACACCAGTCCTAGCACTTCTCAAAACTCAGCTCTGTGTATTTGACTGTGCATTACATTTACTGTGACAAGAAATGGCTATTAACCCACATAYTGCATAGCCTTATGTGAAATATTTTATGTTAATATATATATTTTTAAAAGGTACTGCTCTGCTTCTATGGTACTCATAAAATCATATAAATAAAACAAAGGTGAYATAGACAACTGGAGAATTTCTTAGGATTAGGGCCTGTGGTCATTTTCTGTGGTATAACAGCTTTGGAAACATACCTGAAAATAAGAAAACATGTCTATAATGTGTATTAATTACAACTGAATAAACAAAGGAAATCTGGGTTGCTTGGCCATTGGGAACATATAAAAGGGAAAGAATCATATCTGTTTACCCTGTTTTTGCTGTGTCCTAGGCATACTTCCAGTGTGCTGAAGACAGACCAGTGGACTACATACAGTCTTGATCTGGACCAGAACGTCCTTCATGTGCTCTAGTAAGGAATATATTTGGCATCATCTTAATTTTTTTTTTTCTACCCAAGACACTTGTGTGCTCATAACATGCCTCTCTGAATGAATTTGAATTTCTTCAAGATATAGTCTTGATGAGATTAACAGGAGATGGGTAATTCTATGACCCCATTTTATGAATTTGGAATCAAGTACAGAACAGTTAGTTAGTTAGTTATACCGCCTTTGGGAAAAGTGGGAATTGAACACAGCTTGCTTGTCCTAATAAGTCCCCCAAGCACTTCTGCCTTTTTAGTTTGTTGACACGTGCTATTTTTAGTGGATATGCTACACATCTGCACAAAATGTCCATGTAATGCTGTGATGCAGCTTGATTGTGATGAKACTCTGTTCTGGTGTAAAGGGCACTTATATAGCAAAACTCCCTAATATTTTCATAGTCTTGTTCGGAGTTTTGCATCTGCAGGTGGCTGTCACACAGGGGAGACTGTTCAAAGGAAGGTGAACAATTGGGCAGTATGTATACATGGCATGTCCCTCTCATCTCTAACCTCCTTAATTTTTGGGATCGGGCTCGCTGGTATTCTGCTGAATTAAAATACATTGCTAATAAATAAAGTTGACTGTGATTTATAACTACTATGCCAGAAACGAATGAAAGTTCATTGAAATGAAAAAGGGAACTGTAGTCAAATAGTCAAATGATTTATGGGCACCAAGAAGCACTATGTTGTATATCAACATTTGATTCTAGGAGTTTTAGTCAAATAGAATTCAAAAAATGAAAAGAGGAAAAAGAAAAGAAGTCAGAACGACTGATGGATGGTTAGATTTACAAGAAATATTTCCAAAAATTTGAAAAATAAAACATTTAATGAATTTGCTTTTTCTTTTACCTTTTACCTTTTCCTTTGTATAGTAATAGGATATGAATTATCAAATAGCAATAGAAATCTCAATTTTCTAATTCCTCATATCTATGGAAAACTTGAAGAGTTATCAGTATGAATTGCATTAAGAAAAGTAAGAAAGTAAAACATGAGTTTTTTAGTATTTAATGTGAACTGCACTAAATCTTGACCTGGTATGATAAAATGTAAATACTAGGAAAAGTTTCAAATTTCTTGTTACACGTCACAATTTTCTTAAAAGCAGATAATAACTAAATAATTACATTTCTGGTAAATAAAACTTGCTTTTGCTTTTATTTAAAACAAGAATAATTGCTAATTTAACTGAAAGGAGAAATGGACTGGAATTGGAATATCAGCTTCCTCTGTGATCTGAAGCAGTTCCCMAAATTCACTTTTTTCAAGTAACGTTTAAGAATTAAATGAGGTAGATCAGTTCAGGAAAATGGTGCTTAGGATTCTGCAACCTGTTAAAGGCCACAAAGTCAAAGCATCTATTTACTCTTAAGACACAGTTTTTGAAAATTAAAGTCATTAGGAGTGAAAATATAAAGTGTTTATTTTGAGATATTTCATGTACCTCTACATACGATGAAAACAAAGAAGTTAGACAACAGATTTTCTTGGTTTTGCCAGTAGATATCTACACTGACTCCTGATTTCCCTCACTGTCAGTCTAAAGCACCCTACACAGTTAGCTCAGTTGTAGATGTTTCTACAACATTTAAGCTGAATCCCTAGTTCAGTAATGATTCAGCACAGAGAGGAAGAGCAGAATGTTTATGGCCTCATGACGAGTTTTAAGTTTTAAAGAGAGTCAGATTGGCCTAAGTATTTAATTTTCTGTTCATCTCATGACACTCTTTATTTGCAGATGAATAGATACAAGGAAGATAATATTGCATTTATTCTCTCTTTAGACTTCAAATGTCACAAAGTTGTCTCCACTAAAAGTCTTGCAAAAGCCAAGCCAAATGTATCATATGCTCCATGCAGTTGTGTTTTAAACTGAATAGTGTAGTTTGACAGGATAAATAGGCTTCTGGATATGTAAGCATTCCTTCAGCTAGTAATAAAAACCTGTATTTTATATATATTTAATTGAGCTTAGAGGAAAGTCTTCAATAGACTTTAAACAGTGRTGATAAAATAATTAACAGAGTACTCTGGCTGTGATACTCTGGAAGCAAGAACGCTATAGAATGGCCACTGTAATATCCCCATAATCCAGTTCACCAATATCCCCAGTTCACCAAGGTGGTCACATGCTGGATCTAGTATTCACAATAATTATTAGTACCAAGGATATGAGAATCATCATTCATTAAAACAATGCTGAGTGCTCTTTCAATCCTCTGGCACCAAAACAGTCTGTCCACAAAACAAGAAATTAAATATCCAGACCACTCTCATGCCATAACCACTGTCTTGGCTGCTCACRCAATCCTGTTGACTCCTTTATTCCTATTTAACCCACTCTGTTTCCTATTACAGCAAAGCTGGAAATGTAAGCACTAATTGTGGATAATAAAGCAAAAAATAATCACAGTAGAAGAGAAAATTTCTTCTGGCTTTTGCTRAACTTATTCAAGTCATTTATACTTAAACTGCCGTGTCTTGTCATAAAGTTTAGAGTRTGAAGAATTTCAGCCTCATATGAAAATTTCTCAAAAGACTCAGAAAAACAAGAACTATCATTAAAAATATTTCTGTTGAGATAGAAAAATCYGAGTGATGCCTCAATTGCAATGAGGAATTGCCAGAAGCAATTCCCAAGAGGCAGACATGATTTTTTTTTTTTCTCTTTGTGAATGAAGGAGTCACTTTTCCCTCTCAGGGAGTATTTATTATATCTTTGCACAGTGGTAAGTATTCAGGAACTCTAATACTATGCATAATGTAAGAGCACAAATGGAAAAAGCAACTGTACTATGTGCAGAYAGTACAGTTATAGCTGTACTATGGAGTATAACTCCATAAATCCTAATTTTATGAAATATTAAGAATGATTCTATTATACTTACATTGTAAGCTGAATGTAATAAGTATAATGAAAATCCTATTCTTATGTAATATTCTTGCAGGAAGTTTTGGGGAAAACATTTAAATTAAAACTTTAAAAAAAAATTACAAGAGGAGTTTCTGAGAATTAGGTGCAAAACGGGTATTTAGAAATTATCTTCTTACTCAGGTTATGGCCGTATGTATTATTGTGCTAAATGGGTAAAAAGCCAAGCAAAGAAGGTTTTTGAACCTGGTGTGTTGAATGGATGTCAAAACAGGGCAATATCAAGGAGGTGGAAAATATAAATGATGTTATTCAATCTGTTTCTTGTTAAAAATCTCTTTTCTTTTGTTATGTTTGGAGTAAGTGTTTTCTTGGGAATTTGCTTTGTAGAGAAGTGCTTAGGCTCAATTATATTATGTTTCGAGTGATGCTCATGGAATACCCAGCTTACAGGAAGACAAGAGGGTCCAATTCTGGTACCAAAACCAAGAGGCCCAAGAGAAAAATGTTTAGTGTTATATAAAACATTGAAAATGAAMAACAAAATGCTGCATTTTCAGTTTTAGGGACACTAAGCTTCAAAAACCAAATAATATAAAAACACTAATGTGAGTAATGTTGGCAACAGTTAAAGCTGAAGCCTGATAGCCTGATATATTTGATTTTGACTAATCTGAAAGGGCTACTACACAATTTGTCTTAGTTTCTATTTAGAAAGGATCAGGATCCTCTTAACCCCCAAATATACAGATACAAATATCTCCAAAGTCATAATATGCAAATTAATTTTCAATAAAAGCCTGCTTTTCTTTGGCCACCCAAGTCTCTTATTTGTCATATCACTGATTTTTTCCTAGCATAGAAAAGTCAAGTTGCCCACAGTAGAAATTGCTTCAATAGTCTGCAAGATATGAATTGAAATTCTCAGAGTGAATTCCCTAGGACTTCTTATAACCATTTTGAAGTAAGGATTATTGCAGTTTGTCAGATGCTGAATTGCTGGCTGTGCTGGGTGAGGAGACGTATGAAGACAGGTTCAGGTGAGGCTTTCAGGACCYCTAGCAGCTCTGCCCTGCTTAACTCTACCCTAAAGCCTCCTTTGAGGAATTCTAAATTGCTATTCAAAAACTGAGCTCTCTGTGGATGAGATTAAGTGTATCWTGTTACATTTATTCAATTTAACATGTGATGTTCTGGCCCTGGTAAGGGTGTGCTAGAGATGTAGTTGTGTTTTGTTTTATTTCATTAAAATTGTATTGAAGCTATTCAGACTTGTTGGTTAAACACTACAAGACAGCATGAAGTCATATAAATGTATCTTTAAAATAAGGTCAAGTCATATAAAGCTGCTAGTTCCTAGWGTGCTCATCCTGTGCATCAGATAGTTGGAAACAGCTTTTCAGTACATTCCTGGCCAATTACTGTCCTGGCAGCTCTTTTGTTTGAAGGGAAAAGAAATGCCTCTTTTCCCAAATCCAAATAGAAATTAAAGCTTTCATGAGCTGCGGYATCTTTAGCACAAAGACTTTGTGCAATAGTTTTACTTTTAAAAAATGAAGGAAATGTGCTTTGTTTTCAGCACAGCAGGATTAAAAAAAAAGATTTTTTTTCTCTAATACAGTAAAAAATGTTAATTTTTGTTTTGATAAAAAAAAACAAACGGAAAAGGGTTTTACAAAAAGATGAGAGAGCTAAAATCTATGGATTGGCTGAACAGTGTATTAATTCATTCAAACTGCAGACACCATATTCATTTTTCTCCAAGAGAGCTYTTTGAAACAGGATCCTATTCTTCTCTGGTCTTCTCTTTCAGTGTAGGATGAGTTAGAAAGAGAGGAGAGGATGGTAGTGAGTGTTGAAGAAAAAAATATTCCTTCACACCTCAAATCAATAACCTGAATACTGTATATTTGTCTTAGCTTGCGAGTGCACAATAAAATCTTTATAGAAAATGTTATGAATAAAGTCATTCCTGCTGTTTTGCCAATTTCCTTCAAAATTCTCCTGGACTGATGCTCAATATTATTTGAAGCAATTTTCAAGAAAATATTTCATTAAAAATATGCTTTCCAKTTTCCTATATTTATGAGGAGAATTGTTTGAATTGGACTCTTCTAGTAGAATTAACAGTATACTTACAATGACGATAAGCCCCGTAAACTTTCTCTTATTCTTTGGAACTAGCACTTYGTTTTTCCCCTCAAATGTAAGCATATTTTGAAGTGTCTTCACTGATGATAAAATCAGTGCCACCAACAAAATTGTACTAACCTTTAGACAAAATATTCCTCCAAGCTAAAGTGTTATTAATGGTACGCTGTATTCCTTCTGGTGTTTAAACTATTTCTCATGCACTCGCTCTCAAATATTGGCATGAGAGGCATTGCTACTGTTTCATGAGCAGTTGGATCACAGTCTGATGATAGGGCTGTAACAAATTTTTCTTCRTTTTCTGATTTGAAATATTTCAAAGAAGTGGTGAGAGCCCTGTACCAAAACCAAGATGTTATTCATCCAGTTCCAATTTGAAAGATGAATAATGGCCATAAAAGGAGAAACAGACTCAGACAGCATTATAATTTGAATTATTTATCAGTTTTGAATGTTCTCCTTAAAATGTATCTTTCCTAATGCTATTTTTTATAGCTTTTATTAAAAGATACATTCTCGTTAGCGAATTTACCACAGATATGTATATATAAAATACACWTTTATATATAATGAAAAATATTATTAGCAAACATTGTTTGAAATAAAAAAAAGGAAATCAATCTTATGGGATACTAAATCTTTGAATAGTAGTGGGAAAAAAGTGGTTACTGTGTGTCAGAAACTAATAGCACAAGATGAGTTTTGCAAATTTTAGTAACTGTGGCATATATTCTCTCTTCTGCTTACTAATCTTCATATAAAAAATAATGTCTAGTTTAAGGGATAGAATTATCCTTGTGCTTAAAAATATACCACTGTGACAGCTCTAATGAAAGCCTTTTGACCACAGAGGAGAAATCTTAGGGGTACTAAGCAAGAGAATATTTTTTCTTTTGCAGCCTTTGTATTTAAAAGCTGGCTCCTTTACCTCACAGGCCTTCTCTAGGCTAAATRGTATTAAAAATGAAGAAATGGAGGTTCTGGAGAAAATGATGTCCACATTTATGAGATATCTCCTCTTCAGCTGTAGATCATACTGGAGGAGGAAAATCATGTCAAAGTAAGTATCAGAATAATAGCTTTGCTGATATAGCCTCTAATCTGGGATTTCCTTAAACAGTTTTTGTACATTAATAGTTCTGGAATGATTTTCTTTTACTTATAGTTTTGCCATTTATATAGTTTTGCCTTGTACAAATGAAACATAGTTTAAATAACAAATAAGGCAAAAAAAAACCCCTTATTTAACTATAAGTTTTTTTGTTAAAATRATTTGAGAAGATTTTTATGTTTTTTCAAGGAAAGCTTTTATTTTCATACTTCATACATTTCAGTATASATTTGATAGCCAGCTATATTCATAATAAGAAAACTGAACTTCAAGAAATGGTATATTCAACTAATAAAATGGATTTTCTATTATTTTTACAACTATGAAGCAAATTATAAAAGTTTTCCCTAAGCATTGAAATCTCWTTCAAAACTTCTCAGCTCTTCCTCCTCATTTGTGAGAGACAATTTAAAGTGCTGTTTATAGCAAAGCGTCTCTGTAGAATTCCTTGTTTATTTCATGCTAGTGACCATATTTGCAAGCAACTTATAGTCCAAGACTGCAAAAATACTCATATTTAATTTAAGGCAATCACTTCATATTTGTTCAATCTATTAGAGTAGCAGCTATGCCAGATAATATGACAGCAGTATTACTGAAGATCATTGCAGGCAATGACATATGGTGGAGCATAAGGACAAACAAGCCCATAAGAAGCATTTTATCAAAACCAGGGCACTGTTGGGGTTTGAACAAGCTCTTTTTTAGCACAGCTGCACTTAAACAACACCATATTAACCTGAGTATTTGTCAGTTAGATTTATTCTTAAATGAACAAATATATTTTTTCTTTAAATGAACAAATTAAACTTTCCTTCCTAAGGGAAGGAAAATAATTGACAAATTGTGAAATGCAGTTGCAAAGCCTGAGTAAAGGCTTCATTGACCTCAGCTAGGATGGTGACAGAAATCAATTAAATTGTAAGGCTGTACATGATCAACTTTTTACAGGGGAGAGAGGGAAGAGGAGGTAAAGTACATTGAGTATTTTTACAGTTTCTTAGTACATCTTCTATTTCATAAATAAACCATAGTGGATTTAYGGTGCCCTAGAGCAAAGATTAGCCTTCTACTGAGCATCTGASCTTGTGCATGCCATACTTTTCACAAGAAGACAAAGAGAAGAAAAATCTCAATATTAGATAATATTTTTTCCAATCCGTTCAGAAAGGGAGAAAAGGTTTCAGAATTTCTTCCATTTTCAATTTGAAAATAATAGAAATTCAATTTGTTTGAAATTTTTCTACAAATGAAGAAAACTGTGCTTAAAGAACTAATATAGCTGAGAAAAGTTTCTAATATGCCTTTTCAGAAAATACCGTGATTTACTTCAATAAATTTATTGTTATAAAAATTTTGAAAAACTCTATTTGTTGTTAAAGGAAGGCTATAACAAAATACATTATTTAGTTCTTGGCAAGCACCTTAGACTTTGAACTGAGAGAATTAACCTTTRTTTTTAATCTGTTTCTGTCCCAAAGGTGTGGAATGAGAGATGAGATTCGAGGGATGTGGTTTGTACGAGGCTCCAACCTTACTGGTGTCACTTCTCTGGGAGCTACCAYCAGTGATTCACTCAGTATCGTTACTCCTGTAGAGGTTTGCAAAGATTTCCATCTCTCCCTTCTGGTCTCCAGCTTTTTTTCTAGACATCCTCCTCTTCCTCAATATAGGAATTTAAGGCTACTGAAGAAGAAATGGTCCTCATCTTGCTGTTTTAAGGGTGTAAGTATAATGTATGTTGAGTGCTGGCTGATATTCAAGCTTGCAGCTGTCTGTGCTGTGTGTATGCAGACCCAAACTCAAGCACATGCCTGAGGGTTAGGGCTACGGTTGATCTTGTTTCCTCCTGTATCAGGAGTCTCCTGATGTTCCCAGCTGGTCCCTTGCACTGCTGTGGGACAAAACCTGTCCAATTCTAGCCCAATTGCCTCCATGACCTGCCTCCATGTCTAAACCAAAATTAAGGATTTGGTCTTGTGGTTGCCACAAGGATAATTATGAGATAATTCTTCCAAGCTTCCTCATCCCTTGTCCTTCCTTCCTGAGTGAAATAACCTTGATGTAACCACTATCCTTAATGAGGAAGGAGCAATCCTTCCCCACTCCTTTGAGACATCAGTTTTACAGCCTAACTTCACACGGTCACATGGGACTGGTTACATGGCAGGAATGGACATAATGCAGTCTCTTCCTCCAGAATATTTTTCAGAGAGGAGAATATAGCAACTTTTCTGCTGTTTTGTACCTCCTTAGCATGYCCTCTGCACTCTACCAGTGTAGATACATTTATCACGATTTTCTTGTTATCACTAAAGCATATTTAGTGACATGCAACTCTTGCTRACTAAATAAGATTATTTGAGCTCATACTGCATTCTTTTTCTTGTTCCTTATCAAATAAAGATTGTATGATTTGAAAAGTGGCCGGTGCCTTCAGAGAGTTCCAGCCCAATAATGAACTAATATAGCATTAATATCTAAATCCCTCTGATAACACAAGTCAAACCAAAATGTTATGCACGAGTTGGTAGGTCTTTCATATGTTTTTGTGCACTTATTCCTTAAGGAATTATGCTATAAATAACAGAAAATGAAAAGCAAAGTAGCACAAATCAGGGTAATAAAAATAATAATTCTGACATTCATTCATAAATATTAGGGCTGGGAGGACCCTTTAAGATTGACTGGTTTGGTCTGCAGAACACAACCTTTCCTTGTATTAATCCCCACTGAAAATAGGGTCAGCTTTTTATTTAGCAAAATACTGTAGAATTGAGGATTTATTAGAAGGTAGAACTTTACTTTTGAAAAACAGTATTATCACCTAGCAAATTAATTTCAATATAAAAGATTTTTGAGGCTTGTTTAAACTCTACAGGCCTTCTTAGTTTTCTTCATAGCATTAATTGTATAAAAATATAAATACAAGTTTTTTTTTTTAGTACTTCTATTATCTCTTACTTGAAAGGAACATAGAAATAATCCAWATAGTATGAAGAATTCCTTTCCTAGATAAGTTTGCATCTGAAAGAAAGATGTGTTAGCCTAAATTACTCATAGATTTGCTATATACTTAATATGAGTATGAAGATGTAAACTTGGGTGGTTGCTTTTCTTCATTGACCGAGTAGGATGTTTATACTAGCATCAGTAAATACATAACATTTTTGAGTCCAGACTATTTGGAAATAATCTTCTTGCTATGTGTGATCTACAAGATATTTTCAGGCATATCCAGCCTCCTCTTGGAGGTTTTGGATGAGTTGTAAATGGCTTTCACAGACTCAGTACAGTCCCTGTAATATGAATTCTGATTATGCTATGAAAAGTTGCTATATGGGGAAGTGGAGTACTGTGAGGCTCTGACACTACTCTTCTCTTTCCAGATTTTCTTATAGTCTTGTTTTGTATGTAAAATAAATAGAAGTTACAGTAATTAATTTTTCCAAAAATAGAAGAAAATATCTTCTTTAATACAAACTATAGCTATTGGCAAACTCTTCTTCTGCAGCATTTAMCACTTGAGGAAAATAATTGCATGTAAATAGATGTGTTAACAATAGCTGATTAAAAAGCATTAATTTTACATCACCAAATAATCATCATTCATTTAACTCCAGTACACCATAAAATGGCTAATTCTTCTTCAGCCAGTTCACATTTAAATTACTAAAGGAGATGAATGTAGTTTAGAAGATCTCATTAAGTGTGCAAGATGTATTCTGCTTTCCTTGTGCACGAAGTTTATTCCTTTAATCAATTAAAATGTAGTAAGATAATGCCAAAATGCCACAGGCAAGTACAAATTATGAAGTACAAAGTGATGCACCCCATAGTAACAGTAATTCTCCTGGTTTGCATGTAGCTGCTTTATTCACTAGAGGCTACATTTTAATCCCTGGTGCCTACACTGGTATTAAATCYTGAGCAGAACAAGTGATATATCTGTTGCTTTAATTTACAGCTGCTGTATTTTAGGCTGTATATAAATTAGATAGTGTTCCTTATTTACTAGGTTGTCAGGTACAGCTTTTTTATGCAATCAGATCATCTGGGGGGTTTTTTTATTTTAGGAGTTCATGATAATTTTCAATCAGGCTCGAAATCCTTACAAGGAATTTTAAACAGCACTTTGTCTCTAGCTTGACAATTGCTCCACCAGCTCCCTGATAGACTCATAATCATTAATTACCTGCTTGTTCCCACCTTTCATTCTTTCAGAGTACCCAACACTTGCTCCTGAAGTAGGGAGTTAACCGGCCTAATGAGTCATTCCAAGTGGCTCTCAGACGTCTCCTCTATTAATCACGCAGGGCACCACTCCAGCCCCTACCRTTAGCCCATGATGTCCCCCCTTCCGACTCCCTGCATTGCGTACAATGCTGTGTGCTGGAAATATCACTCARACATTTTGTTAGGAACCTGCAATTGGTTTTCTGCGGGTCTTTCAGGAGGTAGGGACAATATACAGTATTATTCATAGTGTGTAATTATATATCAATATAATTTCTAGATTTAGAAATTCAAAAAAGAAGTGAAAGTCTGTATTCCAAGCAGTATATAAGGGGTGTTGTAAGTATGAATTATTTCCCTTATATATCAACTCGATGCTGGTATACAGCGTGGGGTAAGAATTCTCTTATTTATTTTAAAGTGTAATTCATTATGTCTAATGAGTGATGTCTACCACACTGATGGAAATAACTTGGACATAACATATTTGCTTACTTAGCAAACAGAAATTACAAGTGTACGATGCACTTTGGATAGCATTAGGTAAATTAAACTTTATATGAAATAAAATTAAATAAATTGAAAATACTTCTGTGAGCATTAAAACAACACATTTTTCAGTAACTTTAGAAATCTATCAAATGAGCATCGCTTTCTAAAATCTTCGTACATTAGAATATTTTACTTCTGGGTAAGGAATTCTAAAAAAGAATAGGGCAAGGGAAGGGAAGATAAAGGTTAAAGTCTTAAAAGAATTCTAAGGATTAAAATAAATAAAAATCCTGGGCACATAGTTCTCCACTACCTTATTTTTAAAATATAATCAAAACATTTATTTGATTACTTTAATCGAGTCTGTTCAGCAGCTTATCTTTTAAACAACTCTTATTTGTTTTTCTAGAAGATGTAGATGTTGCTCAAAAAATGAAGTATTTTAATTCATCATTGTATCAGAATAAAACATTTGTCATTTTGTTCCAAGTACATTGCTACAGCCATACATAAAACAACAGCAGAGTTAGAATTAATTGAATCTAGCAACAGATTTGTATAAATTCCCTTCTGATTTGCCTATATTTCTGAATGTATTTGGATGTTGTGTTACTACAGAAAGTTATAGAAAGCACTGAAAAGAGCAACATATAAAAGAGARTCTGATGCAACACAGAAAGCTAATAAAAAAAAAATGAAAAGCAGTTTCTTATAACAAAGGAAGCAGTTTTACAATTAACAGTTTTGAAAAGATATAAGTTTATCGAATTGGGAAAAAAAAATCACCCCAAGTCTCATCAAGAATTTTTCTTTTGTCTGGGTAGCATCTGTGATTATCAAAATGAAATTCAACAGTCATTATTGTAGTCCCTGTTGTTAGGAAAAAAAATTGCTTCTGCATCTTAGTATGGCAGTTAAAAATCCCTGTGGGGAATTTAATTTGGATCTTTTATAGCAGCAGCATAAACTAATATATTCCAAGAAAGTTAAATCGTCTGTGACTGTTCCAAAAGTATGCTAGATAAATCCCAGAGTGTCACTTCCAAAAAAGCCAGACGCCATGGGTTGCAAAGCTACAGTAACAGCCACACATTAATTGATCTGCAAGGATTTMAAGAAAATGGTGGCAGGATTGGTTCTATATGTTACTCATTCACACACATACATGCACACGAGCCAAGCACCTTCTTGACTCTTGCCATCTGGGCTCCAATTTGCTTTTTGGCCTGAGATTCTCTTTGGATCATCTTTCCTGCTGCCCACAAGTGATACTGATGTTCAGGCAGGTGTTTGTGTGCMTGTGCACTAGAGAATATAGTGAATATCTGATCTCTTTCTACAAGAAATCTATATACAACATTCTGTGTAATTCCTTTTTTGCCTTGTAGCTTCTGATTGGTTCTAMTCAAAGGTTCATGTCCACTGGAGGTTGAGGATAATCTGAAGCCATTGCTCTAGTTAAAAGGAAGGAAGGAAGGAAATAAAGCACTTATCAAGTGACTAGGCTGCTGGCTATACCAGCACAAGGAAAATGAAATSTTCCTTTATTTTTCTAACAGTGAACCAGAATATTAGTGTTAAATAGAAGCTTAGGGAATAAAAGAAATGCAGTTATGTATAAGAATTTTGCACAGAGCAGAATTCAGGGAAAGCTTGTTATGCCCCCAAGTCCTCCAAATATACCAATYTGTACCTCAAATTTGTATAGTAAAAGGGAACCTTTCTTGGCAAATAAAAAGTGGTGCAGTGCATTTTTCAGAATTCTTTGTGGTATGTTACACTTATAGCAGGAGAAGCATGGATGTCCAAAGAAGAAATGAGAAATAATCACTTGATACAAGACCTTTCGGGATACAACTCCATTGATCTGAGAATTGTCTCACTGTGTTTGAGAAGGTTAGTTTAAGGCCTCATTGTCTGCTAAAATACTGAGTTTACAGTAGCTCTTTTAGAAATTCACTTCAATATAAACTAAATAAATAAACAGAATGGAAAAGCAAAAAGCAATTTATAACAAAATGACCTCTTCAATTATTTACCAGCAAAATTTAGCAGAGAAATGTCCCAAAGGCATTACAGTAAATGAACCWTAGCTTGAATCAAAAAGGCAAAAGTTATAACTTGGGGCCTATATTTTTTAAGTTTAATTTAATACAAGTACATTGCTGAAGCAGCATATGACTTATTTCATTATTACTGCTAGAAACATTTAGTGATTTGCAGATAGAAATTGAATGATAGGTTTGACTATATCTCTATATATCTAAAACAATTATTCCCTTACAATTTCCTATTCTTTTACTGTACAAAATCAGTTGTCACTTTTTAAAATTTTGGTCCCTGCAGAGTGCATGTGCAATTCTCAATTTAGTCCATTCTCCAGCTGTTTCATAAAGCCCTGCGTGGGCTTTAGAAGCATTTAACTGCTGTTTCCTTGCAGAGGTTTTTCATCATCATGCAGTGAATTARGGAAATAAAATTTGAAACAATTAGAAGAAATGGAAGTCTGCAGAGTGAGCAGTGAGCAGCTTGGGTGCTGCAYGTAACTACTGCTGGCTTGGGATAGGTTGTGCTACTCTGTTAATCAGATCTATAATTTCTAAGTCTTATTAAAAACTTATGTGCATCCAACCTTTCCTTATTTGAACTTCATACTTTCATGAATTCCTGAGATATAATATTCAAACTAACAACGCAGATACAAGAAAGGACAGTGACATAATATCTTTTCCTATTTTTTTTAATAGAAGAGAGATCACCCTGCTTTGAAATGTTCTTTGCCTAAGACACAGCCTAATTTTTAAGGCATTATGATTAAAATCTTTGAGTCTGATTTTGGTGCCTTTGCTGATATACCGCAAAATATCAATGGAGTTATCTAGAAAAGGAAATGGTAAAATGACTCTCTGAAATTCTTCATTTAAAAATAAAACCAAAATCAGTTCCTGAAAAAAAAGATKATGTTGTCTAAGTATTCACAGAATTTCTACATTAAAGGTAGGTTTGGCTCATTAGAATGATGCTACTCATTATAAGCTGAATTATTCATTAGACCCTAGTATTTAAGAAAAACATCTAGACATGTACTTTATGTACATAATGTACATTGGTTGTTTGGGTCTGGAAGGGGCTGCCTGTATTTCGTGAACAGCAGAAGCCCAGTTCAGCTGCACGCTGCCTGCATGAGGAGGTGTCTCTGTGTGCCTGCCACCGATTTACCATAAATCAGCCAAGGGAGGCATCACACCATGTTTCAGATGTGATATCTGGGGTTAGGAAAGTATATTTAAAATATATATATATATATAAAAAAGGAACAATATTAAAGATATTGTGAGCGCCACAATCTGAAGAATAGATGAAAAAAATCTAAAAAAATCTATCTTTAGAAGGAAGTAATTTCTTTTTATTTGATAATGGGGTGAATTTAAACCCAAAGCCTGGATAAAGTTTGACGCRTCCCTGGAAGAGAAAAGGTAATTCTGTGCTCTTTTCAAGAAACAGAAGCGTTTTTTATGGCTTTTAATAGTTTATATTTGAATACTGAAGATATGCAAAGRTTACCATTAACAGAATGTAAGTGATTCTTTGCAAAGTAATAATAGTAATGATTTCCATCCATTTATTTCTGTCAGAACTAGGTGAAAATAATAAGGGAAATGTCTAGTAAAAGAGTGGGCTTTTTTCCCTTCTCATGCCTTTTCTGAAACATTTTTGCATTCCTTGCACACCTGAATGTTCCACTGAAACCAGTAGAATTTCTATGAGAATCAATTCCATAATTTACTCAAAATGTAAAAAGGTGATCTATAAGCTGTAAATCTATGTGTTGTGGGAAAGATAGTGGTTTGTGCAGTCAGAGCAGCAATAGAATGTCTTCATAACAGAAAGAAAATCTGAAATGTAGCTGTACTAAATTGAACCTAAATCAATGTTTTCAACTAATTGGAAAACTGAAATATGTTATTAGAAGCATTTTACAGTTAATAAATTTGTTCTGGTTGTTGGGAATGACAGATGCAATTAAAAATTAAATGGACAGTCCCGTAGACCTGCTCCTGTTCTCCTGTTCCTGTTAAAAGTGTAAAGGATAAAGCAGACTGCAGCTTGTAGAGAACCATTAGTGAGCRTTCCTCACACAGACTCTTGATGGGAAGATGGCAGGAACAGGGGCATGTTCTGGTCTTGTAGTTAGTCTTTTACCAGCCGTGCTTGCATCGAGTCAACCCTGAAATCGGGCCCTGCAAGTTGTCATTGTGTTATGGGGATTTGGTGTTTGCTGCACTTAGATGCGATGGATAAAATTTTGTCATTGCCCTCGATGGAATCAAAGACTTGCCAAGATTGGGGTGTYAGCATTCAGGCTGTTCACATTCAGGTCTCTGTGGATTAGTTTAATGGTGACAGTTTTCACAGCTGGTTAGAGTGGAATGTCCACACTTAGGTTGGAGTGTTGATTGAAGATGATGTTGGTGTAAGCAAATTTAAAGTGTTGGATGCTGCTCACAGAAATTGTTGAGGACATAAACATTGATGTTTATTAACATAAACATTTAATCAGAATCCTTAAGGCATTTAACCGGCCTTTGAGGATGGACTAGTTGTGCATAACTCCTGGGAAAAACAAAGCAAAAACAAACAGAAAAAAAAAATGTGGGTGAACCTCTCCTTAAAACACAATAAGCAGCACACATGAGCTAAATGATTCCAGGCTGAGTCTGTGTCAACACTTGTTCCAGATGTGTGAACCCTTTTSAGGTGTTTCAGAGAGTGAAAGAATAAAAGGTACTTCTCTCCCCGTGCCAGGTTTTAATCTATTATTTTGGTTGTAGTTTTAGAGCTTTTGTAGTCCATATTTGAAGCACACCTTCAATTCTTTATTACCTTTATGTCTGCACATTTTTGCAAGCTTCGCCATTAATATTAAAAAGCCCTGGGGCTAACTTCCCCACTCATGGAGTTTCCATGTTACTAATGGCAGTTTACACTTAAAATTCAAGATAAAACTCGATGCTTTTTGCAAATGTAAAACAAAAAAAGTAAAGCTTTTTTTTTTTTTTAAGATAGTTTACATCCTTGATAAGATCGCAGAAGTGAGTGTGGGAAGCTGTTACTTGCAATCTTAGGGTACTTGAAAAGGAAAAGACTTTCATATCCCCCTTCATCTAATTATTAATTCCTTGTAAAATTCCCCAATCAGTGACATCAGCCAGTGATTGTCACTTACCTACCTAGAACATTCTGCAGAGGTTGCAAAGCGAGTTCATTAACCACACCTGATTTCTAGTGTCTCAAGGAGTCAGTAGTGTTCTCTGACCTATTAATTTACTCAGTGTCCTATAGTCAGGACTCAGGAGTGGGTCAGCATTGCCATGCATTTCCTATCTGTTGAACAGTTAAAATATCTTTGCTTATGTGCCTAKCAGTACCTGGCAAGTTACCTGCAGAAAAAATATAATTTGCCCCCAGCAAGCATGTTGAACATCTGATCAACTTTCATATGTAGAAAACGTATGAAAAAAATATATATTAGTGGTAACGGGTCTTCCTGAAAAAATGTAAAGTTAAAAATCCCTTAGGTTACTTTTTAGAGTATTTTAGAATAATTTTATGAGAGGAAAAACATTCTGCAACCATTTCAGGACAAAACCTGCTAGACTAAAATAGATGGCTCATGTTCTTGAGACTATTGAAAGRGAAGAGCCCCAGATGCTAAAGGCAGATGTAAATGTAAATGAAAGGCTATTCTAATACCACATTGTGCTCCTGATGATGTCTGTATGCTTTCTACTCTTGTCAAATCTGATTGAACATTGCACAGTTTTAGTTTAGTTTCAAAGAAACTATCACAAACAAGAAGTCTAAAGGACTTTATGAATGTATTTCTAAGCCTTTGTAAATAAAATACCACTTCATGCTGGAAAAAATAATGAGCTATAAAAAGCTAGTTGATTTTTTTTTGTGTGTAGTATATCACTTATGCTTTTTCTCATTTTGTTTATAAACTTGTTTGCATACCCACTTTTTTCACTAGGCAGTTGTTTTTCTGATAATCTCTTCTGTGTCTAATGAAAAGATCTCGGAGACACTGATTTAATACTGACCAAATACCAAATTAACTGTATCTACATCCCTTCTGACAGATATTTGGAGATTCTCAAGAATAAAATTATTCTGAACAGTTTAAGGCTATTATTATGACTCCTGTACTTCTAGTGTTTCATTTCATTCTGCATAAAGCTTGGGTTTTTTCTGCATAAACTGTGTGTTTAGAGCTCAAATTACACTGGCCATGTCCTCTTAATTCTCTCAAATTAGTCTCTATTTTTCTTCAAGTGCAGTGCTCAAAGTTGGATCCAATATACCAAATTGCTTTATTGATGCTAAGTGAATGGCATATATAATTCATATAACCATAGGCTATACATCTCAATATTTTTCATGACTTCATGACTTCATTATCTCAAACTGTGATCTTTTATAGTGCCCAGACTGTAGTATAAAATTAATTTGATTTTTTTTTTTCCCCCTACGAACACTCCCTAGCCAATACCTGCCATTCTATATTTAAGTTCATTAATCCTTGGCAAGTACAGAACCTTGCTTTTGTCTKTATAAAATGTAGTACTTTTTTTTTTTTTAAACTATTTCTCCAGAATTTTAATCCTATCATCCAGAAAGTTTAAAGCCTTCCCTAGCTTTTTGATTATTGTTTTCTGAAAATTAATGAACATACTCCTTCAGTTTCTTGAAGAAAATATTGAATATATATCAAGAAGAAACTGTCCCTAATTTGGTAACTAATTAATTTAATTTTGGAGAAACAATTCAATGATCTGAAACGTATACAGACACATATAAAAAAATCTATTGAAGTGACTATATTTGAGCAAAAGGAGTACCATATATCTTGAACATAATACATGTATCTATAAATATATACTCTTGAAGTGATTACCAGCCTCCAAATATGAACTGCAAAAACAATTTCTTAAAAAGTTTGAGTCTCCAAACTACTGATCTTCTCCAACTCTTATTTGCTCAAGTATGTTTGTGGATTTAATGCTTAATGTTTAATTAAACATTAAGTCCTTTATGATTAATTAAACTTTAATTAAAGTCCTTTAATGTTTATCGGTTACAAAAGGGAATGAAGTCTGAGACATTTATTTGCATCACCAAACAGGAATCTTCTGCTGAGCTGAATAGAATTAATATTAATTACTATGGAAAAGCCATTTCAGGACCAGGTTGCATATAGGCGTTGTTTTGTACGCAGGAGAGAAAGGGCACGACTCAACCTTTTGTACAGGCTGCTTGGAAGGCCATCCCACRTGTGTGGGCAAGGCTGAGACTATAGTCTCCAGGCGCTGAAGGTCTGCCATCACTCTAGAGATTATACCCTGGGTGAACAGGGTACACCTGCCAAAAAAAGATCCCATTAACCTCTTTTTCATGTAGACTTCTGTGATAGCTCCCAAGAAAAGGCGACTATAGTAGTACAAGACTCTGTGCTTGAGCTTGCATATTTGCAATTTGCTAATCACTGGTAAACACACTCTGTTAAGGTGGAGAGGATTCTCAGTTTAG
This sequence comes from Eudromia elegans, assembly GCA_003342815.1. Taxonomy (NCBI): domain Eukaryota; kingdom Metazoa; phylum Chordata; class Aves; order Tinamiformes; family Tinamidae; genus Eudromia; species Eudromia elegans. The sequence goes on from PTEX01000034.1 coordinate 997,235, forward strand.
TACCTCTGCAGAAATGATGCAGAACAGAAATCAAATCCATTCTCAATCTCCATTGCCTTCCTTACTCAGGAATATAGTTTAGATTGCCTTTTATTCTATTCTTTGTTTAGGCCAGTGGGAAAAAAAAGCCCTCTGATTTTAATAGGAGTTGTATGGAAGTATTGCTGATCATTAACTTTGTATTCTTTTCAATGGAGAATCATGTAGAGCATCCACTTCTCTTTTCAACTCCTCAAATCTTCCATCACTCTTTCAGAAAGTTTTTAAAATGGGACTTAATGTTGTAAAATAGACAATGAATTATGATTAACTTAGGGGGTTGTATTTTCATACTCTAATGAGCAGATCTGTGAGTAAAACCAAAGGTACTAGTCAATGCTTCAGTTTGCTGTTAAGAACTGAGTTCATAAGCTGTGGGTAAAGAGAAAGAATTGAAGAATAAAAGAAAAAAATCTTAGTTTATTTACACAGTAACGCTAAATTAGTATCTATTTCCTGTCTGGATTGCAATAAATAAAAGCTAAAGTTTGCTGCCAGTTATCTGAATGCTCAGTTTGAAGAAAAGAGAATTCTATAATTTTCCAGTTGTTTGTTACAGAGGTAGCTGCCACATCTAATTGTGCTTTTGTAGTTTTTTAATTTGCATGAAAGAAGATAACATAATTGAAAAACTCGGGAGTAAAACAAGTTCAGATTACTAGCAGAGGCAAGTTAATTTGTTATTCATTAAATGCTAATGAGCCTGGCACCCATGTTTTATTTGTTTCACTCTGCTTGAGTTTCGAAAGGTCTTGTAACACAGTTGAGTCTATGATAAACAGAGATGTTAAATTAAACTTGTTTTCCCTAATGCTAGAAAAGGTGAGTTTGGAAAAGTAGGTGGCAAAATATACATTTGTGGTGAAGCATTCTCAAAATACAAATCTAAAGTAATATTGGAATAAATCTCATGTTCAGATTCCCTTGAGAACTGTTGCTGAACTTTTGGACCCTTTSGAGGTCAGCTATAGAGCTATACAGAGCAGCTTAAGTGTTGGTGCCGTAAAGCTGCCATGGTAATTCTGGTTTAGAATCCAGGGGCAGATCTTTTCTTAGTTATGCTGCCAGTAAGACTATATGTAAGTATGTGAAATAATCTCTTATCAGTTTACATGTTTCTGATAATACTGCATTAATAGCTAAAATAAAAATCTATCCCTTGTTCACAGAATTGCCAGAGACATGCAGAAATAGTTGTTTCCAAACTTCCTGTGTTCATACAAATTGCATATCATTTTGGCCTTAACATTCTTACTGCTTTATAAAATAAGAATAGTGCTATTTAGCATTAATAGTTGAATTGTATAAAATTTATKACTTACTTAAAGTGGTTTTTTGTTTTGTTTTGTCTTGTTTTTTTAATTCTGACAACTACTGGACATTCTCATCTTCCAAAAAAGGTTCTCTCCTTCTTTTTGCTTAATCATCTTTATTTCTGAAATTTGTACAGACTAAGAAAGCAGACAGAGCAAAAGCCTAATTGTACATAGTTTAAAATGTTTAAAGCATTTCTCAAATGTAGAAATATTAAAAAAAAAAAAAAAAAAAAGGAAAAAGGACTATAAATACAGGTATGTTAAAGTAATATAATAATCTGGAAGTTTATTCATGTTTGATAAATGGAGGAAATATGAAATTATTACCAAAATAAGATACCTAAAGAAAGTGTAAGTGCATGCAGGATAATTGCTTTTATTCATTAAGGTTATACAAAAAATTGCCCATTATTTTGTTTGTAAATTCTTCTCTTGATTTAGTCTTCTGGTATAGAAGCTTTCAGTTGTCTGTTTATGTGAAAGTTTAATTAACTTTTGTGCTTCAGGTGTACAGCGATGAGACTTGATTATCAGCAACCATCATTTCAATCATGTTATCAGCAAAGGAAAAACAAACAAGCAGTTTAGATACTGACTAAACTATTGCACATCTCATCTCATTAACAAGAAATTCCCTCAATTAGGGCCTGATTATTAGTGGTCTTGGCAAATCTGATTGCCCTGAAAAGGTCATGGTTATGAGCTCAGTATTAAAGCTATTATTAACACATTATTTTATCTTGCAGTTTTTCTTCTATTTTCCAATCTTCTGCTTGCCCTAGGAAGCCTTTTTTTTCCCCAAACATTTTGTACAATATCATTTGCTTTAATCTATGTTGCTTAGGATATTTTTTCAAGCTGTTACAATTCTTTACAGTCCTCATAATTTGTCTCAAACCTGTTTTGATAAACATGCATTTTAAAATCTTATCTGATTTGCAGTTGATTTTTCAGCTCTTTGCTGTCTTGCAGGGACTCTGATTGCTATAAAACAGCATGGTGGTAAAGCAAGAAGCTTCTTAAAGGTGGCTCACTCTCTCCTTAAGAGTCTGATCAGATTCTCTGAAATTTCTGTGGAAAAAAACTTTCAGGACGCAGCTCAAAAAGGACCACAGGATATCAAAAAGGATAGAAGATTCCTGAAGTAAAATCTGTTGGATTGTTGGATCTGTTGGATGATCATGTGCATAAGGTAAGTGCAAACATATAGGGGGAAAACATTTTAAATGCACCATCAGCACAGTCATGGTTCTGTGGTCCCCATATGTGACAGCGGGATGTAGCGGGACTGTTGAATATTGCAGGGTACTGAAAAAGTGATTTTTTTTTTTTTTGACCTTGGTTATAATAATTCTGGAATTATTGATACAGTAAAAAAAATCGGGGAAAAAAAAGTGATTTTAAAGAGCTTCAGAGTTTCTGTCTGGTCAGAAAAAAAAAATAGTGTGCAAATCACAATATAATTCCTCTAATTTACAAACTGAAAGTTCAGAATAGCCTTGTTATCTTGGTTTTATTTAGCTAATCTGCTAATATGAGCAACATCACRTTAAACATCACTATGTCCACATTAGATCTGAAGGACCTGGTATCTGAATTAATCCTATGCAAGATAATTTGTAAAAAGGAATAGAATTTAAACTTCTAAAACAAAAGGAAGCGGTAACATACTTCTGTAGAGTACAGCAGTCATCCTCAGCAAACATCAGTTATTTATAGCTTCAAAATTTGTATCCAATAATTTCAAATTCCTAATGATTTATTGCATTTCTGTCCTCAAATCTGTAATCATAGGAGAGCCACTAAAATCACAGAGTGTGGCACTGTATCCCTTTGGCTAATTCAGCCTGACTGTGGAATTATCAGGTCACTTGAAACATCACTGGGATCTTCCTTCTCCTAAAAGAGAAACAGCATTCAGCATTCCAGATTATGCACGTAATTCTGAAATTTGCTAATGCAATTGTAGTTGTCCATCTTCACTTATACATATCATCCAAAGGTCAAATCAGATAGAGTGGGTGTAAAGCACAAATAGGCTTTATGGTCACTTAAAGTGAATACCTTGTCCCAGTTTAGGACTCGCCCATGGCAAGGTCTGGAATGGYTGGAATGATGGCACTTTGTTGTGCAGTTTTTGAAACGGAACTTTTGGAAACAAGGCCAGATAAATGATATCTGGAGAATATTTTCCCCTATGCCTATTTTTTCCATGATATGACTAAGAAGCAAGAGGCCTTTGCTGATGCTGTGTTATGTGATTTTTAAGAACAAATTCTACTAGGGAAGCATGGAATGTACCCTTCTTAGGAAAACATACCTGCTGATTTGCTTGTGTTCATCTCTTGTGCTGGGAGAGTTCCCAAATCTGTTGGCACTGCTGGATTTAACAACATGAAAAATAGCTCATCCCYGTGTACTTTGCAGCATGTGTAGAGGACTGGAAGATCTTTGCCACAATTCCCCTCTTCTGCTTCTTATAAAGGGCTCCATTTGCTTGTTTTCTCTCAAGCTGAAATTGCTGTAGTTTGTTATCAYGTGTGTCTAACTCTCAAAGGAGGTCCAGTTTCTATCACTGAGCTGAGGATGCCGTGAGGAATAGGGGTTTTTTTTTTCTTGGTTTGTGATGGCTGAGGTTGTGGCCTCCTGACCTTGTGCTATTTAATATAAAATAAAACCTTGCATTCAAACATTAGATGAAAGAGAATCTTCCATTCCATGCGCAAAGGATGAAGCGCAGAGATCCCCTCCTGAATTGCCTCGTTACTGCTTGAAGTGACTATGGTGGAGTAGCAGGCTCGAGGGTTTGTAGTCGCTTACATCATGACCCCAGTGTTGCTTAAATTTAGTTGCTGCTTTTCATGCAGTTCTCTAGCAGTTTTTAGGTCTGCAGTGGCTGTTTCTGTAATGACCTTGCTTGCTCTTTGGGCTGCCTGCACGGCCGCCTGCTGTGCTGCTTGCAGAAAACCCTGCAGCTCTCGTGACAGATTTCTAGGACAGATTCCTGATGTACTYGTTTGCCTTTCTGGGTGTCTTTCTCTTTCATTCTCTCAGATTCAAAAAAGTTGAGAGGAATACTGGGTATATGATTTTGACAAACTTCAKCCCTGGTAATGCATCCTTACAAAATACAGTTTATTCTATAAAGAAGGTGTCTAGAAGAGTGTCTCCTTATAGATAATGAGATTTTATATCCTATTGTGAAACGGGAGGAGAAAAAAATCTTTTCTTACATTGCTGCAATTTAGTAATGTATAAAATCCTTGGATTTTTTTTTTTTTTTTTTTTTTTTTTTTTTTTTTTTTTTTTTTTTTTTTTTTTTTTTTTTTTGTACATGCATCTGCTTAGGTACTATTGAAACATCAGTTTGACATTGGGATTGATTAGCAGAGACCTCTTACTACTAAAAGTAACGTTGTGTATTTTAGGCACTCATGCAGAGTCATGTGAGTGTTTAAGCAAAACCAGCATTTCACAAACAGAGATGTCTGTTGGTACAAGGGGCTAGGTAAATGAAAGAAGACACCAAACTTGTGACTTCTCCAAGTGACAAGCAGATAGACCAAAAAAGACTGTACTATGGCCCTTGGCCAGATTCTTTTACTTCCTACAGTATCAGTAAAGCATATTCTAGTCAAGACTGCGTGGCTTGTCTGTGAGGCAGAACTTATTTTAGTTTTGCTCCTGGAAAGCAGGTTTGGAATTTCTTCTTCTTTACTTAGGCTAGTGTTAGAATGGTCTGAGGAGATAGTTTAGAGATTTGACCATGTTTTAAGGCAGATATCCATGTGCATACACATATTCATTGAGGTGGCATAGATAGGAATAGATATGTGTGATGCACTGTATGTTTAGTTTGGAGTTTGGAACTAACCAAATGAAGAGATGTATTTTATGAGTTTCCTCAAAAAAAATCAAGGAATAGAAAATTCAATCTTAAAACTTTCATCCCAAAACTTGGATGTTATTTTCAAGAACTCTTTAAAAGAGATGCCAAATCACTCCAGGTTATAAAATCATAATAATCCTTACTTCAGTCAGCATTAATTTTTTATTTTTAAGGAAATCCCTTCAAAGTAGCCTTTTGAAAATAATATTGAAGTAAGCAAATCTCAAAACAAAGGTCAAGTCATTCAAATTTTACTTTTTTCTAATTCCAAGGAAAATTTCTATTTTATGCCATTTTTTTGCTTCTATGTATTTTGTTTGGTCCATCTGTGGAACCTTTGATTRGCCACAGAATCCTGGTCCCCAACACCGGAGCTTTCTGTGACAGTTTTGTCACATAGAGTCTTTACCAGCTAACGTACCTGGAGCTGTTGAGCATCGGAGCCATTCCCATTTTTCAGATAAAAAATCACCTGCAGTATTTTTTCATGTAATAGGACTTGTACTCTATTGCCTTGTGCCATATTCCTACAATCTGAAACAAATCAGACCTCCAAGGGTCATTTTGAGGGCTATTTTTGCAAAAATGATTGCAACAGACTTCTCAGATAGAGCAGATAGAGAATTCCTTTTTTTTTTCTTTTTTTTTTTTTTTTTTTTTTCCCCCCCCCCCCAGGTTTGTAAATGCCAGAGGCTTCCTCCCTGGGCAGGGAGAGGAGCTTGAGCAGTTTGGTCAAGTCCCAGGGCTGGTACCTACCTGTGGGGGCATCTATGGCACGGGGCGGCTTTTCCTGGCAAGCTTCGCAGAGCCTCTGTTTCCAGCAGCTCTCCACAAGCCCTGGCTGCCAAGCTGTGCTAATGAGTTGGAAGAGGAACGGATGGCAATGTCAAGCAATTTCTTCCTCCCTCGGGGCRGGTGAGAGGGCGGGCAGACTCGGCAAGGGCCGTGACAGCCAGGGAGACGAGTGACACCTCCATATGGAGCCGAGCTTGCTCGGCTACTTTCTGACAGAGGCAGCTTAAATGCAAACGAGAAGCGAATTACCCAGAGAARCACAAGAAGGAGCTCTCCGAACCGAGCCGGCTCCGTTAGTACCCTGGCAGGGAGAGGCCCGTGCACAGGAGGGCTGCGCTGTGGGCACTGAGCAGGGCAGGGCTGTGTCTCCCCGGGCTCCATTTCCACCTGCCAAGAGCGCCGTTTCACTTGGCGTGGAGATTTCCCTGCTGCATTCTTGACACTACAAAAATA
>PTEX01000034.1:1004106-1026477 GCA_003342815.1 Eudromia elegans
GGCTGCTACTGGCAACTGCTTTTGCAGTATCTTTTAAGAGAATTGAGAGTACCTGTTAGATGAAGGTTTACACAGTTCTCATAGACAAACTTGACGACCTTATGCAGCTTATTAAAATGTTCTTTTGCAATACAGACTTTTTATTGCTTCTGATTAAGCTTTTAAATAAATTTTRAAACTACCAGACTGAGGGAAAGCGTTATTGAAATGTGTACAGAAGAAAGTGGAAAACACATTTGAAATTGAAGGCTGCAGCCAGGAAACTTGGGTGCAATTAGTATACAATCTTTAKCTTTGCTTTCTTCAGTCCATCACTTTTTCTCTTCCTCTGGAGTTATATTAACAAAAAATGCTGCCTSAGTTTAAAGGCAATATTATCTCAAGTACATCAATGGAAAAATAAAAATTTTAAATGTGATGTCATATTTTATTTTTATATACACMTCTGATAATAAACCCCAGGAAAGTCTGGGGAAGGGAGAAAGAAAAAATATGCTGGAGAATGTGTGAGCCAGACTTCTTTGCATGTAGATGAGAGGYGAAGAGAAARGCTATTTAGGAAGTTTGAGCTTCTTTGAAGCCATGGGTAGCCTAGACTGCACTCARTTCGCAGTTTGCAGTTAATTTTATTGGGAAGAGGTCTGAATAGCCAACTRAAGTGGCTAACAGGGTGTTTATCATTACTCTTGCAATCAAGCTATCTATATTCTGTATACTGAGGTCATCAAATAGCAGTTTTGGAAGAAAAAATCCTTGCATTTTATAATGTTTGTTTAGTATGGAGGTTTTATATCATTCCTAGAGATCTATATGTTTGTACTATCTGCAATATCAGTTATGACTAGAAAATGAAGCCAAAAATGCTATTGGTTACAGTTCGATAGATATGGAATAGGAGTACTTTTCCTGGCGCCAGATAAAAGTTGTGATGTATATTGCCTTAAAATAAAGCCAGTCAGTGCAGATACAGAACCCAGTTAAGAATGGGGAGACTATTTCTCTGGTATTGTTGGGTTGACTGTATATTGAGATGTGGTTTGGGGATTCTATTTGAAAAGTGTGTGTGTGGGGGGGTTGATGTTGTTGTTGGGGTTTTTTGAGTATTGATTCATCAAATTACTACTTTTCTCTGCTGGCTTCAAAAATGACATCCATGTGCTCTTCAGCCCCCATCTGTTCTCCCTTAGCCAGAGCTCTTGGACTGTCCCTACCCAGTGTGTGCTCAGGCACTTTCCTTCCCCTGCACACCCACCTTGCCTCGCTTCCCTCACCTCTTACCTTTCACCTGTGGTTTCTATTTCAGCACAAAGCAGTTTCCCCAGAGGYGGAGCAGTCTGTTGTGGGGAGCATTGCCAGGGGCAGGGACAAAAGGAAAACCTGTGCTCATGATTTTTGTGATGTGATAGTTCTGAAGAGTTCAGGTTGTAAGGTTAAAAAAAAACCCCTCTCAAGCTGATTAGTGTGTCAAAACTTCAGGCTTTAAGCCTAGACATAAATGTTGATATATTGTAGGCGAAGCATAAACTAATCTTGTCCTTTTTTCTTTCTTTTTGGCTAGTGTATAAATTTAAAAAATATAAATACAGCTTCATAGAGAAACAATTTTTTAAAAATTAATTTTAACATGGAAAAGTTCCCAAATGTCTCTGCTGTTACGGCTATATACCAGTTTAATAAGAAGTTATAATAAGCATGTAAAATTAGATTTATTGTATCAAGAGGCAAAGTAACTTCATTATACTGAAAGCTCTGACAAACTGAAGCTTGCCTAATATATACACCAGTAGTTTAATTTGTAAACCTGATTATTGCTCTTAACAGAGTTCATTAGTACCACAGAGCCCTATAAGATGTTCGAATGATACTTGTTATAATTAATATTTAGTCTTTAACACTGTTTAGAGTGTCCCAAACTTTCAAAATGGTTCTTGTAATTGCTTTTTTTTAATTTGCCAGCTGTGCAAACTTTATAGTTACAAGGACACTAGAGGGGTTTCACAGATGCAGCATAACATTGCAATGATTAATTAACCCTTCATGTTCTCCTGTTTGCAKATGCTTTTGGAATCACATTGCGTCGTCTCATTCACAGGTAATTCTTATCCATTATCCATATTTATGTCACTTAGTGAACCTATGGGAATGGTGGGCTGTCTCCAGAGAATGACACTGGTAAATCCCGATTCTTCACTAAATTTTAGAGAGTATAAAATGCTGTATAAAAAACTATCTATAGAAAGCACAGTCAAAAGATAAAGTAATAGAGGGAAAGAAGTGGCAGAGCATGTGTCTTCTCACTCAGGTTAACCATTCAGTATGGTCTGCATGGGTGGTATTAGTGTGCTGGAGTTGTGGAAGTTGCATACATTTAAATGGTATTCAAAAAGTCTGATCTTGAATTTCACAGTCTAGTGTTGAATTTGGGCATCAACATATGACCTTGAGGATCCTCACCACAATTCAGATATTGAGGATGTATCATATGCAGCTCCAAATCTCCCAAGATTGAAGCAATCTCCATTGCTTTCTGAAAGCAACAGACCAAATAGGTCTTTCAACATGACTTGAAATAACCAGAGCTAGATCAAAAGATGTTCTGCCAAGAGATCAAGTCTAAATACTTTTTATTTTCCACTTTGACCTAGTTTGGGATAAACTACTGTAAAACATAATGGCTTGATTTGGCACCTGCCAGATACATTGCTTTCAGGCTCAGAATCTCRGACTCTTTTTGCTTGCTGGTTTTGTTTTCCTTTGCTTGGATAGAGGCATTTGGGGAGGTTAATGGAGCAGRCAATGCCAACTCTGTTTAGTAGAGGCAGGAAACGGAGCTTCGAGATCAGCTCTTACTCAGGCTGTTTTGTAAGGGGTCTTAAGAGCATGCAAGGCGTAAGCTATATATACACATAATATCATACAGACTTTATTATATGAGTAATATAAATATAAGTATATAGTATAATCATATATTGTCCTTTATTTCAGTAAAAAAAAATTCTAATAACATGAAAGTCTAATAAAAAACAATGCCTTTTTTATATCTTATGATACAGGAAGCCTGATAGGAGCAGGAGTGTATCCCAGTTATGTGATATGGGAGTGTATCCCAGTTATGTGATATGGTTTTATTTATAGATTTCCATAAGGTCTAAAGTGAACAAGCAGGGGCCAAGCAGTGTGTTGCTCTGAATCAGCATAGCGGTGCTGATAGGTGAGCGGTAACGTTTTTCTCCAGTACATGAAAACAGATGCTGTCAGTGGAGCACTGCTGTTATGCCAGCTGAATACTTGCTGCTGCTGTCTTCCTGCCCCCCCAACTCTCTTTTATTCCCAAGATGATAGGAGCAGCAGCATTCAAAAGCTCTTATCTCCAGTCTACAGCTGGAGAAGCAAGGCATGCTGCAGAGCAAGGGTGAAATTTTCAAACAAGATTCATAAGGCACTTTAGGTGCCTAACTCCTATTTTTATAAGTGATAAAGGTTCTTTTTCAGACAATTGTTCTGTTCACTGAAAGCTAATCGACTTGGGTACTGCAGGAAAGATGCCACTTTGTATTAATTACACTACAAAGAAGGTTTCCCTAGATAGCCCTGAAGGGAAAGAGGGTAGAGGAGACCCCTGTCCTGTATAATTTTGGACAAATGACTGACCACGTGTTGGCTTCTTTATTATTCCTGCTTTGAAAATTTAAAAATGTCTTTTAAGTTACCATGAGATGTATTTTTATATCGGATAGCAGGAGTTACACTCTCTTATGTTGCCTTTCCCTCTCTCAGTCCCTCAGTCCTGTAGACTCTCCTGGCTCGGGTGTTACCTGATAAAACCCTTCCGTAGCACTGATTGCCGCTTCAGAAGCAAATCCTGTCCTGATGCTCCCCTCTGGTTCTTGCCCTCCTTTCCATCAGAAGTTGGTGTGGGTTTGCTTATGGAATTACACAGTATTCAAAAATATTGCTTTGTCCAAACGACTTTTAATCATTTCCTCACCTCTCTCTCAAGGAAAATCTGGAACTGGACCACGTGATGAAATGGAGATGCTCAGTTATGTTTCAAGCCATCCTTGTTTCAGGGGTCTTTCAAATCAAGAGCTGTGTCTGTGACTGGCATTACAGAAGGTACTGGGTAAGGAAGGTTTGTGCGAGCTTTCTAAGGGAGCTAGCATTGGTTGTCGTGGGTTTTTATTTGTCCTTCTCATCATTTTGAATGTGCAGTTGCTCTAGTTAGAGCATTTGCCAGATACAGATATACAGGGACTACCTGTTGACAGAATGTGGGCACTCCTGAGCGAGAAGGGTCACCAGAGCTTTCTCTGCCCCATTCAACACTGCTGACACTTCTTTGCTGCTTTTTCTGCCTCTGCAGTCTGTACTGACCAACCATAGATCTCTCACACACACAAGAAATGCCATGTAGCCCAAGTGCAGATAGCTTATCTTGTTTTGYGAGTGAATGATATCTCTTGTGGCCCACAGTCTACATCCATTTTATAACCCAACTTCTGTACTCCTGACCTTGCCTTTGCAGTGTACAGTATATGTTATTACACTTGAGAGATGCTGTGATCCTGTCTGGACCATTTTCTAATGCAGGAAGGGGATTTTGTTGTTATCGCTTTTTTGCTTTTTTGCCTTTTTTTTTTTTTTTTTTTTTTTTTTTTTTTTTTTTTTTTTTTTTTTTGGTCTAGTTAAGATCTTTTGTGAATTATAAAACCTCTCAAAGATGACCATGGAACTAGGGTGCTTAAAATGAATGGAGAGAATCTGTACTGGCACTGTGCTGTGCTCTTTAATTCAACAAATGGCTTATTCATTTGAATCTCTGGCAAAAGCTGAGCATGAATAAAAAATAATTTTGTTTTCAGGTATTCAGATCTGACCCCATTCTGCATATAAATCCTGACCTTTATTCTCTACCCCAATTTTTCTTTAGAACAGCTGAATGTACATCCAGGARATCTTGAGTGCTTGTACTTTGTCAGGCCTGATATAAAATTTTCTTACCATTTCTGTTCCTTGCAATAATTTTGCTTAATAGCAGAATATATTTGCTTTTACCTTGTCAGTTTTACAGGAATAAAGACAGGACCTATTTAGTGAATCATTACTGCATTCACAAATGCTTCACGCTTCATTCACATATTGCTTCTTGCTTCTAGTATGACCACAGAATAGCAGAAGCTCTAGTACCTACATCTATCAGTGCTAATCATTCTGTTATGGGAAAAGCCTATCTTATAGATCCCTTTAATATCTATTACCTGTGAGTTTTTCAAGCTTGACATTCAGTGCTTACACTGCTGCCTTAAGCCTTCTGCAGCACTTCTGATATTATTTGCAGGTAGAAATGGATTCCTGAGCTCATAACTTCTACTGCACGAGTGGCTGGGTACTTCTGAGAACTGAGACATGTGTCTGAGCCTTTGAAAATCTGACCACAGGGGCCCCACAGGCCAGAGCATCCCTATGACTCATCTGCTTCTGAAAAAATGCAACAGTAGATAGAATTCATGGCAACAAGCCATCTCCTTGTTTAGGAAGTGGCAGGAGGAGCATATCTGCATTGCTGGTTGCTCAGTGCCTTCAGTTGTCTGATCAGAAGGCCTATAATCACCCAGGTTAACTTCRGGGTTTTGGTAAACTCAATGATAGATACTTCCAGAGATGACTGAACATATTTAGCATCTTTATTACCTTCTGGACATGTCTGCTCTGTCCATTGACTAGAGTGTATCCAGCGCTCCTGGATTTTAGAACCTCACTGCATGCTTAGACTTAGCTGGGATAAAGTCAGACCTAACTCATTTATTCAAGTTTGGAAATCCTAGTATGAAGTTTGTAAATGAGTGAAATGAGTCCTCATTGTGGAATGTGTTCACCATCACATGTAAGTACTAAAATTTTGAGTGACAAACTCCAGACCTAAAGCATTTTCTTGTGCCTCATCTGCCTATCAAGATGGTGTTGCATAGCACTTCAGCAATAAACCGTGCAGTTAATGTTTTAGGGGAGAGAGTTAGACAATATGAATAACTGACTACAYTAATAGACAGTTTTGAATTCCTGTTACTGACACAAATTCCAAAATTCTTTAGAGAAGATAGCTGACTGATAGGACAGATTACTTTCCAGTGAACGGATTGTCATCCAGCCAGATGACAAATTTCTGAGGAACAAGACTTTTGAATGACAGCTAAACAGTGAGTAGTCCCATAATTCTCATATTATCAAACGATAACCACATTGTCACATCCTAAAAATCATAGGGGAAAAGTTTCAAATATGCTAAGTGCTAATCCTAGGATGTGTATTTACCATTTCTATGAAATCCTGGCATGTGTAAGCTAAGATGGAGAAATATAAAGATACCAATAAAATTATATTTGAAATAGCCATTCTAGTAAGCATGTATTCAGGAGTCCTACTTTTCTTTCTAATTTATTACTTCAGCGTGTTCAAAAGAAATGAATTAAAAAATACTTTAACAGTATTTTGGAGACATTCAACAGAATCCAAGATGTGTGGATATCGGGAAAAGAACAGTGAGGTATTTTCATTCATCTAGTGAACTTTTATCCTGCCAGAGATCCTTCCTCACAGACATACCTCACCCGTGAAACTTTCATATAGCATATGTATGCAAACACTTCCCTTTATGAAAAAACATATTTCCAGCAAGTAATTTCATATAGCATATGTATGCAAACACTTCCCTTTATGAAAAAACATATTTCCAGCAAGTAATTTCTATAGAAATGCTCAAAATACGAGAGTTTTGAGTTCCCTTGAGGTTCCAAAGTAAATTTCGATCACAGGAAGTTTTGATTCTGATGGGGAAGCAAATTAAACAGCGAACACTGTCCATTTTGAATGAGATGAGATGTGTGAATTCTGAAATGCCAAGAGAAAGCCGGCCCTCAGTCTTGCCTCTTTCCAAATTTGATTTCTAGTCGTTTCGGGTAAACTTAGAATAAATAGCTAAGCTTTTGGATGTTTATAAAAGGTCAGTCTTTGAAATTTTTTGCTCTTTACAGAATTTTCATGAGATATGTTCTTTTTTCCTCTGTAGTAGTGCTTGTGCAGTGCTCTGAGCACACTAATCCATATGGAAATGGCATATTTCTGATGTCAGTAATCATACTGATCAATATTAAGTGCCATGATCTTTGGAAACATTTATTTAAATACCAGCTCTATAAAATGTCAAAATATTAATTAGTTCCTGTTTAGAGAACTCATGTAAAGTACACAAAGTGTGAATTTCATTTCTGTAACACACGGGGTCTAATCCAAATCTTTTTGAAGTTTTCTGAAGTTTTTTGCAAAGCGAGCAGGATCTGGATCTTTGTATTTCTATGAAATATAGTGATTGCTTGGCTCTTCTAATGCAGGCAAAATGAACTCTGGACTGGGCCTGAGGGCCACAGGATTGCATTAAGTTTTCATATGGTTGCAATTTCAAACCCAGTGGATGGGAATTAAAAGCAGAATAACAAGTTTATTTGTACACTTGATGTAATTCAATGCTGTGCAGTTGCTTGGAAGTTCAGATCATCTATTCATTGCAAACAGCATCTGTGCCCAATTACATTCAGTCCATTAGGAGTCAGAGCTTTCAGAAATGATAAAAGCATCTTAAGAGATGGTTTGTGCTAGAGAGCTAATGACTTCTGAAAGGAGAAGACAATTGGGTTGATTCCACAGGTACTGCAGAAGGGAAAATGTTCTAGATGAAACAGTAACACTTTCATGAATCATCTCAGGACTTCACAGAGAGGAGTATTATTACCAATTATTCTCTACAAAACAAGTTTAACAACATATCTCATCTGAAAAGGAGAAGTGAAAGGTTGCTAAATTGGATATTTAAATTTTGCTAATGGGAATGAAGCTGGTTGATGAATACTGAATCACTCCTTGTCAGGTTTTAAACAAAGATTGTCATTCATTCTCTTTCATTCTCTGACAGATGATGTTTCTTGGTGAAATGAGGCTTCCTGACTTGTGAATAAGCCTACTGAAAATAGCATTCTACTGCCCAAACTGTACTCCGTTACAGCATATTGTAATAACAGTGAGGGAGCGGCTGCTAATTTGGGATACTCTGCAATCCTTTGTCCTTTTCAAGCTGTTTTATTTTCTCTGAAGTAGGATGTACTCTGTGATGTCTCTATATCACGTTTCCCATCAAAGAATTTAGAACCTGACACTGTTACAATAATCACTTCCAAGGTGTTTCAGTGKTTGACTGTAGAGATAGGTACCTATTAGGATGTTCACTGATATTTCATTCAAACTTTGGGATATTAGCAAGGATAATCAAAACTWCTTTTTTCCTCTCTTATCAGTGTCAAACAAGTAGGAGCCCTTTACCCTTACRACTACATACTGGAGTCATTATTTCACATTTTGGACAATAAAGTTCAGGATATACTCCATTCTTACAAGTTTATTATTTTCTCTTGGAAATACAATGTTTTGAGTAACTTTTTTTTTTTAAAAATGTATTTCAGCAATCCATGATGAGGTCAAAGCTGTGCAACMTCTGCAGTTATACTTCTCAATAGCAGGACACTGGGAAGTTAAATTAACCTACTGAGTGCAGCAGCACAGAAGTTATATTCCCCAGTCTGGAAGCAGGTATGTTTCTCTTGCCCTCATAGTTAAATCATTGCSTGTCTCTTCCGAGGGGTTGCTTTTCCTACTGCAACTTGCACTCTTAGGATACTAAAGACAAGTGTGATGGACTTTTTAAACTACTCCTGTCACTTTTTTCCCTGCTTTTAAGATCCATGGAGARCTGGACTTCAGATTGAACAGAAAATCTGTTTGCAGCTAAAAATGTACAGTGATATGTACATGCCCACTTTTATGTGTAATTTTTTTTTATTCATAATTAAATGTGGAATATTATAGGAAACTAGAGGTGAGAATAAGTTTGCAAATGGAATTCAGYGTTTTGGAGACAACTGCATGTAAGGATGCAGCTTATCTGCTTGGATTATGAGCTAGTGTTTCCCTATATCTCTTTTTTTGTGTGTGYTGCTCCTGAACAAACAGGAAAGAAAACACTGAATTTATTCTTTCATTTATAGGAAATATAAGAACAACAGTCAACATAGAGCTTTGCTTAATASTCAAGAAAAACAGGAAGGAAGGAATTAAACTAGTAATTAGTCAGTGATAAGTTGCTTTGGTTTGCTGCAAGAGCTCCTTGGAAATTTTAATAATTTAACATCAAGCACCCAGAGATACTATTAATTCATATTTMATCAGCAGATTCAGAGTGATAAAGCTGCCTATGATCTGAACTTAGACGTGGAAGAAAGAATTTAAAATGTCATAGGAAACCAATTATATATTAATTGTGATAGAAAGACAAAAATCCATCAGGTGGATTTGAATAAGAGCTAGTAATTCTGTTCATTTAATCAGAAATTTGTTCTAATATTTTCCGTTACCAGTCTGAAAGACAGACATGATATGTAGGAATCCAAAAGTTTCTCTTTTTTTCCTTTGGCAGATAGCACGGATGCGGTTAACATTTCGTCTGCATTCAGAAATTCTTTTTTTTGTTTTTATTAAATTAAATGATAACTCAGTCAATCTMCTTATTTGTATAGGAAATTCCCTTGTTCTCCTTCACCTTCTACTTCCTGCCACTCCCCAGTTTTGCTCTTAAAGCAAAAAATAGTTAAATATGTTCATATGTTGTTAAGTCACCTGGAGTGCCTTGCTGGGCAGTATGGCCATTCTGTGCATGTAAACCCATTATATATACCTGCTTGCAACATTTGTAGAGCTGTGTAACAGCTGAGTGACAGAGCTTTGGTTTCGGTTAGGAGTGCTGAATGCAGCTGTCATATGAATAAAAAAAAAGATAGTGAAATAATTTCCACTTTTGTATACCAATTGTGTATAATACATTTAACAATTGAACTGTCACCCACTGAAGTATTCTCATATCTCTATTAGTAGATTTAGCAAGGCGAGATAATAATTACTTCCCACTCCTAAGATAAAAGATTATGTCTATTTTTTACCGTTATGAAGTCAAAGAGACAAAATGGGTGGATTCTGCAAAAAGATTTGCAGCTGCAAAACTCGCATGAATGAGTCACTGGCTCTTTGTTATATTGTCTAGTCAATGATATTTTTCCCAGTGAAACTCCTACACATTCACAACAGTTTCATCATCCTACCATATCCTACAGTTCCTCTCTCAAAATAGGAGACAATACTTCAAGAACGTACCACGGTGAGATGTATTTCTGTATATTAATCAGCTGCACAATTTCTAATGCACACAAATGAGCTATCAATAATGAAAAGACACTTCTTAAAGAACTTCTTACAATATTATTTTGAGAGTGGAAGCTTAACGATAGGGAAAGTGTTGGGAGCATGGTGGGAGCTGCTCCTCATAAGGCAGTGTTGTTGGTCCCTGAGTTCTTAACCAAAAGCCTCAATGGAATCAATGATTTCAATACAAAGAGGCTAAACCCTTGGGTCTCCACTAAATCCCTATCAGGTCAAGCCCCCTGAAATGGCACATCCTCACCCTCCCCTCTATTCCTATCAGCATAAGAGAGCAGCCATCACATACTCCCGTTTTTAGCACCTCCCATACATTTCTGGCAAAACCTTCCACTCCTCATTTAATTCTTCCTGACACTGTAGCTTGCAGAAGGAAGYCTCAAACTGCTGACCTGCTGTAATGCTCAGGAGCAAAGAGCGAGCAGGCAGACTCACCTGCTCCTTGTTCATTGCTGGGGAACTAGAGGTGGCTGCTTATCATGGTGCACAATTTAGAAGGAAATGTAGCTTGACTTCCTCTGCATATATGAATTTAACCTTCATCTTGGCACCACTAGAATTCTGTTTTCTGAATATATTTCTTATTGTCTAGAGAAAAAAAATAGGAAAGAAGAACAATAATTAAGGAGTGTTGAAGGTACCTTATTTTTAAGAGGTTTTTTTTTGAGGGAGGTAACATAATTTTCTTGATCTTTGTAACTATCTTCCAATCAATAATATTTTTTTCTGTTTGGAGCTCAGAGCAAGGATATTAGCTGTATATCTGCATGGAGATSGTATGGCTAGTGTAAAAGGTCCATAGTCTGAGAGAGTGGAATAATGACATTTGATTACTGAGCAGACTTACAGCTTTCAGCTTGGACAATTCTGAAATGGTTTCTCAGGCAAAGATCACTATTTAATCATAAAACTGAAGGCAGCAAGCCCTCCTAATGCTTACGCTGGCTGCTTTTGCCACGTGGGATATCTTCATAGCAGTTTTAGAAGAAAGTCGGTAGATCACCATCACTCAAGGAATTAAGAGCTGACATCTAYTGCCCTTTTAAACAGCTGTTCCACCTCTGTCATAGGCTCTCTCTMTAGTAGCTTAACTCAAAATTTAAAATCAGCAAGTGGACAGCTACAAGCTTTACGTGTGAACGCCTGTTGTAGAGGCTGTCCAGACAAATTTGAGGAAGAAGTGATTCAAAGACCAGATTTGGAAAAAAAAGTTCTTCTTGAAGCATGCCATGCTTGTGATAAGATAGTTTGCTAATGACTGTTAAAGGGACTAAGTTGTAATGGGACAAAATAAAAGGTATTTTCGGAAACTAAAAGCTGTTTAAAGTTTAGGAATAAAAGAGAATAGGAAGAAATGGTCCATTTTTTGAAAAAATGGGATCGTCAATGGAATGYTACAGGAGTTTGTGCTGTATGCCTGCTGTTTAAGATATTCCTATATGATAAAAAAAAGGAATAACAGGTTTCCTGATGATAGGGAACTAGAGTATCGGATCTGAAATGGCCGTAGACTAYGGTTGTACAATCTTATAGTGCCCAGTAAGCAGCATTTTACATTAAATTCAGGGTTGAAACACAGTGGCAGAGTCTAAATAAGCCARTATAATTATTGAAAAAGAATTTTAAGACTATATCTGTAGTTATCTATGCATGTTAGCTTGAGCAATGGGCGTAAAAGTGCTGGGAAATATTGGAAAGGATCAGTAAAACATCCTTATACAGCTGCATGCATTTTTTGGGCACTCATATTTTGAATGTACTCTAGAAGTCTGCACAGCTCTTTTCAGAAAAGGATACAATAAGGTAGCCAACAYTGAAGAAAGAAATAAAATAACTAAGACTGTATAGCAGAGGAAGGAAATGACTGAGAATGTTAGAGGTGTATAAAGTCCTGAATGACATAGGGGACATCGTTAGGGAATGATTATTTGCTGTTCAGAAGACATAAACTAAGACACATCAAATGATATGACAGGCAGTTTATATCAAATGAAAAAACTTTTTCATGTTATTCATAACTGAAGTGAGAAAGTCATATCCATATTTTTTTTTCTTATGGCTTCAATATGTGATTAGATAAATGATGGAGATGACAAAACATGATACTAGGGAGGCAACTGTCAGTTCAGAAGTAACCAGAGGCTTGTAGTCAGAGGATATGTATYCCTCCCTCCAATTCTCCCATGTTTTTCCTGAGCATCCGCTGTTGTCTATTGCTAAGCACAGTATAAGAGCTAAAGGGATGTTACATCTGACTAGCGTGGTCATTCTTACAGTCTTTGGATGTCAGATACAAATTCCAAATCCTAGGGTGCTAGAACGCCTGCCAAGTATACAGAAACCTCTCTGGCTGTATGCAGTATTCCTCTGTTTAACCACATTGCACTAATCCTCTTCATTGCATAGTAACAGCAGAACCAAAATCCCTGTGAGCTTCCAGAAAGGTGTGTTTTCCATMAAATAAGTGTATTATCTTTACCAATGCTACCTTTACTGAATTCAGATTTCCAAGTAGAAATTCCTTTATTTTGCCCTGCATTGTATTCAGACTCACAGATCCATTATTCATATCTGGATCAAGTCTGGAAAAAATTTATTTGTGCTCCAGCTCTGGACATGTTGGCACATGTTGCATGGCATGTGATATAGGCTGTGTAGCCTGTGATAAATCTGCCTATATCCTTGCATTTTGGAAGTCTGTGTACTGCTCTTTTCTGGTTTTAATTTTAAATAAAATCATATTCCTCTTCTATAAAGTCTGACATGGATAATTGCTATGTTGCTGATACCATGGTGCAACACACACACAGAACACACAGGAATTTTTCTTTAAATATGAAAAATCCCCAAAGATACGATCATCAGAGCTCTTGCTTCAGGCCATTCWTTCAAGACTCTCTCTTGCAGCTCTTCTGTCAATTTATCTAATACTTAAAGTTGCACAGTCTGAAACATTTATAGCTGCAAATGCTCATATACGTTTATTAAAATGTATGTATTCATTTAGTTCTCACCATCTCCTGCTTTATTAGTGAAATCCAATTCCCCATATGCTGAAACAATGACCTTTGTATTATAAATTCAAGGATTCATAAAACAGATGGTGGAGACATAAGAAAAAAAAAAGGCAGCCCAGCTTGTCCGGCTGCAAGGACCAAAATATGCATATTAAAATAATCTTGGAAAGCTGGCTGCACTGTCTAAACCATATGGGCTTAGTTATATTATACTGTACCCTTGAGTTAAAGTGTATTGAAATTCTCTCTTCTGCTGGTGATGAATGACATGGAAAAACTCTCYGATATAGGCCCTGAGATAGGTAACATTAGTCAGCAAGTGCCTACCCAGCTTTATACTGGTTTTGTGTATAGATTGTGATGTAAAGGGAAAAACTGTGGTAGTAATAKAGCTGCAATTATGGTGCTTACTAGATAGTAACAGATCTGTAGTGCTTAAACAGCTTCTTAAAGGACTTGCAGAAAGTCTTATGTGACAGAAAGCTCATCTGTTTGACAAACTCCATCAATTACAGTTGTTAAAAGATATTGCCTTTTTTATTGCACTTTATAGAGGATTAAAAAGAGAAAAAAAAAAAGCCTTGAATTGTGTCACTAATCCAGGTAATAATTCTTCCATGTYTTGCAGAAGGCTTTCTCAACTGGTCTCAGAAAGGATTCCTGCTTCTTTTTCCTCTCGATCCTGAGTCCAGTATTTGACTCGTGGGTTCCCTTTTCCTCAAAGGACAGGGCTGCATAGGTAGGTGGCTTTTGTTGTTTTTTTTTTTTTTCTTTTGGTTGGGTAGTTGTTTATTTTTGCAGGTAGTGGGTGCCATATTCCTTGCAGATGTCATGAAAACAACATCTGGAGATTTCTAGTATTTTCTGCCGATGATAAAATAATAGTTTCTCAGTTGACCAACCCCCCCATTCATCAGTGTTACAAGTTTTGCTGTCCTCATGGTCTTTTGCTGATTTTTGGCCAAACAGTGTTTTAGTGTTTAGATGCTAAGGAATTACAGATAGAATTTAGCCTGGAGCCCCTATTTTCTAGTAGCTGAGTTCTGGAAAAGGATGAAGGTGTGGGATAGGAACCTGGAAATGTGGATACAGGAAAAGAATGGGAGGAAAGGGAGAGAAAGGAGTGTGGTAGGAGGGACCCAAGAGCCGGGGCTGTGAGCAGAAGCAGGGATACTCCTCAAGTTTATATCATCATATTTCTGCTCAAACKGTGGAAGGCCAGCGGACACGCTATGCATTTTGATGGACCTTAGTCAATTTACTCCAAATGAGGGTCTTCCCTTCAGTGTCTGGGTTTTAATTCCCTACAAGCAAAACGATGACAACATYTCCCTCTTTCACAGGGATGTTTTGAAAGCAAACACATTAAAAAATGCAATCTCTTAGACACTATGCAGATGGGAGCTATAAAAGTSCCTCAGACAGAAAAACCTGAGCTTTAGCAGTTCTGTGACCTAGATGAGGAAACTCTGCTCCTGTCACCAGCCTTTCCTGAGCTCCACTCCCTCAAGTGGGTCTTTAGCTCGTGTCAGGCGGCCCTAAAACTTTCAGGAATCTTCTGCAGCTCTTTCCCTAAGGTCTGGCTTGGGTCACTTTATTTCAGCAATCTCCAGCTTTTAGATTTTCAAACTTAATTCAAGACTCATTTCTACCTGGTGGTTTTCTTTCCTTCTCTCAACTGCTTTGCTGACACTATTGTGTTCAAACATTCTTTTTTTTTTAAAAAAAAGTAGTTTATAATTTTTTTTTTTCTCATTGAGAAACCAGAAACAGAAGCATCCTTATAGGAGTCCCTTGGGAGATAAAGAATGTTAAACATGGCATAACAATTTGCAATAAATGATTTTAAGCAGCTCTTGATATAGATACTGGAAAATCATAGCATCATTTTCTGCAGTGCAGTAATTTTTTTTCTGTGATTTGCTCTAAGTGTAGATATTAAAGGTGTTTATTGCTGAATTTCTCAGTTCTTTTTTTGTGCCTGTTTCCAATTATGTAAGTCCAACAATTAGAAGAGTGACAYATTTTCTCATCCTTTATAGCATTCTGTTTCCTACTTGAAGCTGGTTTAAGGAGAGTATTGTTACAGCTACATTTATCTCCTCTACGTGATGTGGTGGTGTTGTTAGCAGGATGTTAGCAGGTGAGTCATTTTGGTAAATTTGATATAGTGAWTGTAGCTCAAAACTCTGAGCTATGCCAATTGAAGCCATTTATTGAGTGGTTGCAGTTCCCAAGCTATGGGTGTCGAAGCAGCTTCCCTGTGCAGATTTCAGTTTGGCAAAGCATGAACAGTCTTGCCTGTAGATTCCTAAAGAATCTAATGGATATCATTGCTCATTTGTTCTCTATTTTCTCTTCACTCCTGTACAATACTGAGTGTATTTTGTTTGAATTAAGTGCACTGTCCAGACACCTAATTCACCTTTCTAACACTGTTATTCTCCTTAATATCTGTGTTATACTGCAGTAAAGTTGTAGTAATAAAGCAGTGAATGATACCTCATAGATTTTTATGATGGGTATTAATAACATTTCCCTGGGCAGAAGTCAACAATTGACTGATAAAGGGYGAGGAGGAAGAAATTTCCTTTCCAGACAACTGGAAGTGGGACATTTCTTTGAAGACTTGCTCTTTGCCACTGTGAGATGCAGCAAACCAAGTTCAGGAGCTCTGTGCCACTGGCAAATGTTATTTCAGAAGTGAGTTGYCAAAGGAGTATAAACCAGAGTTGCATCCTGCTGCAAGAGGCTCAGCGAGTGACTAGGACATGAAGGACCTTTCCAGGCCTAGTGGTATCCCTCTGATTCAAAGAAAACTATAGGAGGGAAAACTGATTTTGAAGAATCTTTCTATGTAAAAGTGGAGCAATGTGGCAAAACTTGCCCTTATTTTTATGGTGGGAGTAATTTCTCTCAGAAACTTAACAATTTCTGACCTGAAGTTGGACCGATAATGACTCTTTATGAACTTTATAACTTCACAAATAAAAAAAATCAAGCCAGAGATCTGGAAGGGAATCAACACCCCTTCACAAATCCTCTTCGTTTCTCTGAGTGCAGCTGAGCTCCTTTTTCGACACTCCATAAAAACTCCTCCTGTTCAGAATGAAAGGAAGGAAATGGTGGCAGTGTCCCAAATTAGCTGTGATCAGGTTTAAGTGAGAAGGAAAGAAAAGGAGGGAATGGGCTGCGAAACGAAAACTGCTGGCGACAGCCTTTGTTCCCTGGGTCTGCRTGAGAAATGGTCTACCACAAATTTGTTTTGTTTCTCCCTTTTAGAAAGGATTAGTTACCATGGCAACATAACATGACATATCCCTTCCTGCTCCTGAGATCTACAGAGAATTTTAAGAGAAAAAGAAAATGTTAATTAATATCTGAAAGAATAAAGAGAACAACTCCTTCTGTACTGTGAGGAAACTGTATTGATACTCGTTTTTCCTTTGGAGCGTCGTGGGAGAGCAACGTGAAAGCACTGTCATGCCGTTGACTCGAATGTGCAAGAAGGAAGCGGTTCTTTGGTTTTATTTTAGAGGTCACTAGGGACCTAAAGGTCACTATGACCTGCTTAGGAGAAATTTTGTCAAGAGTACGTGAAGTTACTTAAAATGGCCTCTAATGTTTAAAAGTGCTACGGCATCTCAGCTAGTTATTAAATTGTCTTCTTTCTGCCATAAATTAAGTTCATAACTGCAAAGAAGATGCTGTCATGTGCAAAGCCCTTTGAATAATGAAAGTCTGGAAGGAAACATTACGATTTAGATACCAAGAATATGAGAATACGGTTCTTAATTTCTCTGCCTCAGCTGAAATAAAATAAGAGTTTCCTGCTTAGAATCCTGAGGCCATGGCTTAGCTCTCCAGTGCTCCCTTGTCCCTGGTTTTCTGGCTGTCTGGATCAGGGATCTGTGGGGAAGATGCTGTAACCCACATTGTCTGTCAGGCTTTTGAGGTCTCCCCCAGAGAAGGGAGGAGGCAGGAAAACCTGGTATGAGAAAGGCCCTTTACCAGTCACAGGCAGGGATGGTGGGACAGCCCCATCTCAGAAGCCCTTCAACATCTACCTGGTTAGGCACAYGAGAGAAAGAGGAGAATTTCCTAGATCCTCTAACCCTTTATAGCCCAAAGAGCTATGTGGTTGTGCATAGCTCCTATTCTCAGTGCTACCTGAGTCCTACCTGGGAGCACGGCCTGTTCTTTAGCATGAGGGTTGTGAGAATGGCACAGCTGGACTTGTAACCAGAGCGAACTGATTTTTCCACCGATTCCCACAGAGTATAGACAAAATGTGAATCAGATACGGTAGGACACCCTTAAACCTTGATTTGAAGGGATTTTTGGATGGAGGAGTGCTGATTTTCCAGGCCCTTATTGTCTCAAATTTATTAGCTGATGCTGTCGAGAAAGCTGTTGAGGAGAAATATGTATATTGCAGTTCCGTAGTGTCTGCCTGCTAGCAAGTGCTGGCCCTGATAGAAAGGTTAGTATGTGGTGTTGATTCATATGCAGGAGCTAGGAATAGTGCTACAGAGGAAAAGTGGTCATCTAGCCACATACCTTTTAGGAATAGCTCAGTGTAAAGACAAATYCCTGGATGGATAATATATCTAGTTCCTCTTGGATAAATCCCATATGGAAAGAGATGCATTCTTCTTGCTAAAACCTTGAGAAGCAGGGGAAAAAAAAATCACTTCCTATGCCTATTAGGATGTGTTCTGTATGATGGAAAACTACTAATTGGATATTTTACAGCTCCTAGGAATAATTAATTTTTGGTTACTATTTGCCAATTTTTATCTAGATTGTTGATTYAAAATGAGTGTAGTCTATCTGCAWAAAGAAACAATAAAAAAAAAAMMMACCCAGATTTTCAGTGATGCATAGTCATGCAATAGTCCTTTTCTGTTTTAATTTTTCTGGGATTCACATTCCAGAAAATTGAAATCTAAGTTAGATTATTCATGGCTATATCCTAGATTTCAAAGAAATTCACATAGCTTTTCTCCATCACTCCTTTATCAGTTCCCTGAGCCTGTCCAAGCCCCTAGTAAATCATGTTAAAAAAAAATCACAGTACATTTTCTTGCATTCAGAATTGCATTGTTTTAGATAGCTTGGAAAAAGAAGATTCTTTTGGAAGTTGTTTATTCAAGACCAATAAAAAGGCATCTGGGCTAATTTTTTGAAAGTTGTATGGGGTTTTGCTTTGCTACGTTGGTGGTCCTGCCGTTTGTATGTTGTCTATACAATTCCTTCTGAATAGATGTATATAGCATAAAATCACTGATATTTACTATTTCTCCATGCTTTAAAATCTGGATTTACTTGCTTAAGATCACAGAGAAAATAAAATCAACTTTACTGCATAATGTTTTACTTTTTAATGTGAAAGCTGGGTTCRAATGAAGAATCATTAAAAAGGTTAATACCTTTCCTTACCCTTCAGGAACAAAAAAATCGTGACTTCTGTCACCTTCACATTCTAATCCTGGGTTCCAGCTGATGAATAAACAGACTGGAAATTATYGCACAGGGTACATTCATGTGTAAAATGAAATTCCTATTCAAGTGCATTGCTTCAAATGAAATATGCTTTGTGGCTTCTCCTGTAGAGACTCCTGCTGAGTTTTGTCATGATATACTGAAATCCACTCTTTCTTCTCTTGTGCTTCTGCTTAGCCTTAAAAGAGGTGGGTTGTTTTTTTTTTTTTTTTAGATGATGCTTTGTAATGTCTTTGACAGAAAATGCCAATAATTATTGCATTATTCAATTCCTTCATTGGATATCTATAGGAAATGCTCTTGGGCCATCAGTGACTTATTCAAAATTTTTTTTATAAATTGATATAAACTCAG
This sequence comes from Eudromia elegans, assembly GCA_003342815.1. Lineage (NCBI taxonomy): Eukaryota > Metazoa > Chordata > Aves > Tinamiformes > Tinamidae > Eudromia > Eudromia elegans. The sequence goes on from PTEX01000034.1 coordinate 1,023,297, forward strand.
TTACTTTCAGGTAAGATTTGTAAACTGTTTTGAAAATGTATGCAATAAATTGAAATCTTCAGTCACATAGAAAGCCCTTTAAGCGTGGAAGAGTGAGCATGTATGAAGGGGGCAAAGAGGGGAAATTACACTGGGTAAAACTGTGCCAGGGAGCATTCAGGGGACCAGGGACCATCCACTTGGCATGGCTGTGTTTGCACCGAGATTGCACTGAGAAGGCTTGGTTGGTCTCCAATAGTCTTCCAACATGGTCCTAGATGTCTTGCATGTTCWGGTAAGGCCACATGCCTTTACAGCCTGTGTCAGGGCACACAGATTGATGATTCAGATCACCAATTTGAAAATAATATTACATTTTTCCCTGCAGTATCCTTAATCTCGGGTTCTGACTCCAAAGAACTACAAGGTTCAGGATAACATGTCAGCTGTTGAGAACTGTTTTTTCTCCTCAGAGACATGCACAACATCACTTTTGAGAAAATTATAGCTTTTTGCTTTCTCTTTATTTACCTGCAACTATTCAGCAAACCTGACATCAGTTTCTCCTAAGTCAGGCATTCTCCTTTATGATTTTCTGGTGAGCTTATCCAATGCACTTCTGCAGTTTATGTACCATATTATTTTTTATATTGCTATCATCTGGGAGTTGAGGATAATGAGGACTTGCAGTGATGTTACTCATGTGACATTTTTCCTTAAATATGTTCACATTAAAATGTGGTCTATTGCCAAAGATGTTCATTTCAAATACAGAACGTTTAGTGGAAACAAATGTACGTAACTGCTTGTTTGGCCATGCAACCTCTAGGAAGGCTATCTCGGAAAAGTGAGGTAGAGAATTAAGATGTGCGGTTTTGATTGGTTGGGGTTTTTTCTCCTTTTTTTTTTTTTTTTTTTCCCCTTCCCCTTTTTTTTCAGGGATGCAGAAGCAAATCCGTGCTTTCCTTTATCCAAGGGCTTAATTTTGCTTGTGCTGCTATCAGTTTGTTCACTTGGCATGTATTTTTTGGCCTAAAATGGATTTCAACAATTTCTTGAATCACTTCAAGTTAATAAGAGGGACAGGACTGTGAATATTCTGTCCTGCATATCCTGTGTTAACAGGCGTAATTATTTTCTTTGGATGTTTCTCTGAAAATTGCRATCTATATGTCTACATTCATGTGATGCTGCGCAGTTATTTTATGTTTAAATCAGTTTGATATGTCCATAAGGCAGCTTTGGACTTAATTCCATCTATTTTATTTTCATGCTCTAGAAGGTGCTCTGCAAGCACTTACAAGCTCTGCAAGCTCCAAATCTCTCCCAGGTGTATGTTCAGTTTACAAATCATACCCTTTTCTAGGTGAATATAATTATGCCTGTATTTTAGGTGCATGCCTCTATTACTGTCAGCCCCTGCTGGGCTGCTGTGTTCGGTTGTTTATGTTAACGTCAGCTAATGCCAGCTGCCAGGGATGGTTTTACTTTGGCGTTCCTAATATATACCAAGTTACTCGCAGAGGTGACTGTGGCAGATAAACCCCATGGGAATGAGCAGTGGGAAGGCGTTTTTATTTCCCTGAGGGATCCAATGAGCACAGTCAGGGAGAGACTATTACATAGAGTCCACAAGGCATTCAAGTGATTCAGTGCCAGACTCTGCAGTAAGGAGCGGCTATCTAGGCTTCAGAGGTGATAAAATTAATACCTTAGGGGTTCAGATGATTGGGCATGATTTTCTTCAACTCCRTATTTTGGCTGAAATAGAAACATAGTGAACAGGCAGAGTTGTTTATAAATCCTTGTCCAGTTGCTCTTCCAAACTGAAAAAGTTACATGTGTTGGCCTATATTCCAGTATTTTTTTTTTAAGTGTAATGAAGCTTCTTTTAATTTAAAAAATTTTTCATCTCTCAATGAGGAGATACAGGACATTCACTTGGAACACCAGTGTCTGTATAGACCTGTCCTAAGCTCTGAGCAAAAACAGTCCGGTACCATGGGCCTTTTATGAGAACACCATGATGCTTTCAGCTCCTGTGCAGAAATGTCAAAGCCATCTCTTCTATTYAGTATTGACCTCTGTATTTTTTTTTCTTTTTCTTTTTCCCTAGTATCAAAATACACCAAAATGCTAGGGTCCAATTTTTTGTGTCCTGATGTACAAGGACTTCTCTATTGCAGACACACAGATTGACTCAATTGCCTTTTAAGTCAGGCTTCTTAAGTTTAGTCTGCCAGTTTTCAAAACTTGTTTCTTACATAAGTGGGCATATGTTTAAAAAACTCTTTAGGTTAAGGTATTGTTTTTACTCTTGCTTTTAAATTATCTTGTGTTTTTAATTTTGACAAGTTTAAAAAAGTAGGTTAGATAAACATTTCCATACAAATGTCATTATTGCTTGTACTTTGTGTATTGGAAGAGACAGCTCAGGTGTCTTTAACCTTGTGCTCTATCCAGATATGTGAATCAGAGGTACTGTTGTATTCACTTGTTTAGGAAATTTAGATTATTTCTGAAGAATGGATTTTTTACTTGTGTTCATCTTTGGCCTCTGGACATGTCCATCTGTTTCCACAGTATAATTTTTTTCTCTGAAAAATTGTAGAAGCAAGCCTAAACAGCATGTGTTATTTTACAGGAAATGCCACAAAAAAACTCCTGCAGTTTCAGTGCTTCTCCAAATCATTCTCACAGGAAGGATGCTCTGCCTGAATTAAATGAAATCTATCAAAATAGCAATTGCTTTGCAGAATTCCAGAATTATTAAATTGCTGTAATTTTGGTGATATTTTGGAAAAGGAATGTGCTCTTTCTTCTTGAATTACTTTTAGTAACTAAAAAAAAAACCCTAAAAAACCTAAAAAAAAATGGTTGCTTTTTTTTTTTTTGGTTGGGGTGGTGGTTTTATTGCTTCTTTTGCACAGTGTTCACGGAATCAGTCAGTTACAGAACAGTAACAGTACATTTAGTATCTGATTTCAAATTGATTGTGCTATGAAATACTATCTCTGCACAACGTATTAGATGTATTTAACTGTCTTTAACAGTTCCCTCAGGAAAACTGTATTTCTTTTAAGTACGTCAGTACTTAAAACCACTGGGTTTTGCTTCTGATGTGGCTTCTTGGCCTCTTTCCTGCATTCACCTTCCTGCAAAACTCACTAGTCATGGCCAATATGAGACATTTCCTTCATTG